>MU719914.1:68273-70773 GCA_026770625.1 Nicotiana glauca
AGCCCACGTGCCCAGAAATCCAAAATTTCTCCAAGACAAAGGTTACCCATGACCTTTGGAACTCAAATATATGATTTTCTCCTAATTCCATACTCAAAATCGTGGCTAAAATCCAAGATTATAATTTTCTAGGTTTCCAACCAAAACCCCAATATTTACACTAATTTCCATGCTTAATCTCATACATAATCAATGTATTTAACTCAAAAGTAATGGGGATGACTTACCTTAACATAGATGACGAAACCCTCTTTGAAGCTCTCCAAAATTCGTCCTATGAAGTGAGAAATGAGGGAAATGAACCAAAATCCCTATTTAAAACAACCTTACTGCTCCAGCAATTTCTGCTTCTGCGGAATTATAACCGCTTATGCGGTTCCGCTTCTGCGGCTTAAACCTGGCCTAGCCTCCTTCGCTTCTGTGATGGAATTTCCGCTTCTGCGAATTTCTAACCGCTTCTGCGGTTTTGGGCTTGAGGGGGTTGACCGCTTCTGCGGTATGGGGGCCGCTTAAGCGGAACCGCTTCTGCGGTCCCTGGGCCGCTTATGCAGTTTTCCTTGGGCCTGGCCCCTTCCGCTTCTGTGATATTTTTACCGCATCTATGGTCCCGCTTCTGCGGTCCAAGAACCGTAGATGCGGTTATGACAGAAGCAGCACACCCAGCCTTCTAAATTTCCAAATTTCGATCCGTTAACCACCTGGAATCCACCCGAGGCCCTTGGGACCCCAACCAATCATACCAACCAATCCCAAAACTCATTACGGACTTGCTCGAGGCTTCAAATCATATCAAACAATGCTAAATTCATGAATTACACCTCAATTCAAGCTTGATGAACTTTGAAGTTTTCAACTTTTATTTCCGACGCCGAAACCTATCAAATCACGTCTGATTGACTTCAAATTTTGCACACAAGTCATATTTGACATTACGGACCTACTCCAATTTCCGAAATTTGATTCCGACCCCGATATCAAAAAGTTAACCCCCCGGTCAAACTTTCCAAAAACCTTCAACTTTCTATCTTTAGCCAATTGGCTTCAAAATGGTCTACGGACCTCCGAATTCACTTTCGATCATGCCACCAACTCCAGAATCACTATACGGAGCTATTCACAGTCTCAGAATTCCAAACAGATGTTTATAACAACGACATGCACTTCAAACCAAACTTATGAAATTTTTTCTAAAATGCCAACTTCCACAATAGGCGCCAAAACGCTTCCGGGTTATTCAAAACCCAATCCGGGCATACGCCCAAGTCCGAATTATCATACGAACCTACTGGAACCTTCAGATCCCGATTCCGAGGTCGTTTACTTGAAATTCAAATCGTCGCTCATTCTTTCAACTTTAAGCTTTCGAAATGAGAATTCTCTTCCCAAATCAACTCTGGACTTCTTGAAATTTAACTCCAACCACGTGTACAAGCCATAATACCTGAAATGAAGCTGTTCATGGCCTCTGACTGCTGAACGGAGCGCTGGTACTCAAAACGACCGATTGGGTCGTTACTGATAATCTGATTCATACTTCTGCTTGGTCTTGGATTTTCTTTCGATTGCCAGAGTTGGATTTTTCTTTCCATATTGATGCAATTTGATTTTAGTTTCAAGTTGTTTGACTGCCATTAATCGTAGTTCATTGATTGTTAGATCTAATTTCATGATTAGTTAGTTTGTCTAATTAGTTCAATTGAGGATCTGTTTGATTATAGCTGTTTGATTCTATCCCTGGATAGTTAACCATGGTTAAGTGGACTGGGGTAAAAGAATTGGGTTTGGTTTAGCCTAGGTTTGTAATTCATGAATGAATTAAGGGTATTATAGGCATTTCTTAGAGGGAATATTGCAATAACAGAAAAAGAACCCTCTAGAAGCTTCTAGGTTGGGGTGTTAAGTTGAATATCAGATTTTAGGTAGTATAACTTGGAAAACAAGCTAGGAATTCTAGTTAAAACTGAAAATTGATCTGAAAGAGCCCCAATTTTTTGCCTATAAAAGGCAGTCTCTACTGCCTTGCCAAACAAGTTTGGAAGTCTGAAAAATGTGAAATTCAAATTCAAAAACAAAGGTCTGAAATTTGAGAGGAAAGAGTCCATTTTAGATCTTAGATCTTCAAAAAACCAAAAAAAATAGCACAAAAACTCCAAAAACAATACTATTCCATTGAGGTTTTCTTAGGATAAGTTTGAATTCCAGCTGTTAAATCAAATTCTCAGTTCATATAAGGTGAAAAATGGTTTGAGTACTCTTTAGATCTCAGTGGTTCAAGTTCAGAGATTCCTGGGTTGATTTCGAGTGTGTTTTGGTTCAGTCCAATTTGTTTTAAGTTGTTTATTGGTGTTTATCCTTCTGTAAATCATTCCTGGGTTGCCGTGACATTATTTTGCGTTGAAATTGATCCTGTGTTTATCCTTCTATAAATCATTCTTGGGTTGCTGTGACATTGTTTTTGGTTGAAATTGATCCTGTTACTATTGGTTTTGACTGTTGCTCG
>MU719914.1:75773-98504 GCA_026770625.1 Nicotiana glauca
ATTTATTGGTGCTGCACTTTTTTTCTTGGCGGGAACGACTTATGATATAATCCGCCTTGTTTATCTTGACGAAATAGGCGGAATAGCTATTCCAATGCCAAAAATATTCACGATTTTCAGTACCTTTTCGATGGTTTCCCTTGCATTACTAGGTATGAGTGGTTTTGTTGCTGAATTGATAGTTTATTTTTGGAATAATTATCGGCCAAAAATATTTTTAATTCCAAAAATACTAATGACTTTTGTAATGGCAATTGGAATGAGCCGATCGCTCTACCACTGAGCAACTGAGGAACAACAGTGTGACGATCCAAACGGTCATCACCTATTTTCTTACCCATTCTGTGCTTCCGAGGCCTTGAAAACCTCATTTATAGTCGCCTCGTTTTGCATGCGCAGTTCGGGCGCATAGCCCGAAGGCTTAAATGTGAAATTATGTGAAAAATGCTAAGTTTTGATAATTAAAATAAATAAATTTGAGTTCGGTCAATATTTTGGGTAAATGGACCTGGACCCGTGATTTGACGGTCCCGAAGGGTCCGTAGGAAAATATGGGACGTGGACGTGTGCCCGGAATCAAATTCCGAGGTCCCAAACCCGAGAATAGAATTTTTGAGTAAAATTATTTTTTTGAAATTATTAAGGAAAATTGAAATGAAAATTGATTAGAACGTGTTGGTATCGGGCCTGTATTTTGGTTCCGGCGCTCGGTATAGGTCTTATATGTGATTTAAGATGTTTCTGTAAAGTTTGATTGAAATCGGACGTCTTTTCACGTGTTTCGGACTTAAATGGGAAATTTGATGTTTTATGAAATTTGAAAGAAATTATGGATTTTGAGGCTTAATTCGATGTATATGATGTTATTTTGATGATTTGATCGCACAGTTAAGTTCGTAGGATGTCGTTGAGTTAGTGCATGTGTTTAGTTAGGAGCCCCGAGGGCTCGGGAGTGTTTCGAAGGTGTTTCAGAGTGATTTCAAACTTAGAAAAATAGCAGATTTTGGCTTCAGCAGTTGCAGGTCCAATTTTTCTTCGCGTTCGCGACACATATTCCGCGTTCGTGAAGCTTCACATTTTCCTTTCAGCGCGCGCAACATTGGTTTCGTGTTCTCATAGGGTCAATTGACTCAGGGGGGCTCATCCTTCTTTCTCCTTCGCGTTCGCGCTAGTAACCCTGCATTCACGTAGTGTCCAAGACTCCTCCATTGCGTTTGCGTGAAGTCCCACGCATTCGCATAGAACAACTTCTGAACCCCCGCATTTTTATTCTACGCGTTCGCGATAACCTTTCCGCGATCGCGATTGCCTGTAAGTGCTACCCTTCGCGAATGCGACCAGCCTGTCACGAACGCGAAGGGAAATTTTGTCCTGTTATATTTTTAATTCCAAAATAGAACAGTGACAGGATTTTTCACAAGTTTTCACGAGCTCCTTTTTCTCCAAGGTCCTTAGGCGTCCGTTGAAGCTATCCTTCACCAAAGATTTCTTGGGTTAGTAATCCTTGCTTGTTTCCTTCCATTTTCTTCAACATCTAATGAATTCCTAAGCCTAGAACATGTATGTAAGGGTAGAAATTAGAGAAATGGATAGGGTTAGGGATTTTTATTTTTTCTTGATTTAGACCTCATTTTGGGGTCGAATTTGAAAATAAATTATATATTCGAGCTCGTGGGTGAATGGGGATTTGATTTTGGTCTGAACCTCGTGTTTCGACCAAGCGGGACCGGGGTCGATCTTTGAAATTTTTGGAAGAATGCTTGGAAAGCTATAATTAGGTATTGGGTTCACATTGTTTAGCATTTATTGATGTATTGAAGTTGTTATTATATAGATTTGATCAATTTGGGGCTGAATTCGAGAGGGAAAGCGGTTGTTGTGGATTGAATTGACCGTGGAAGTTTGAGGTAAGTGTTCGGTCTAACCTTAGCTTGAGGGATTAGGAGTTGAATTGTATTTGCTATTTGTTTTGTGTCGAGTACGACATATAGGTATGGTGATGAGTATCTATACGTTGGTGTCGAGCATGACCATGGGTCTTAAATTGATAATCCTTTTTTTCTTAATGGATTCTATGAAAGCTTGATTGATGACTCTCGATACTGAGCAAGGATTTAGCTTATTTTCATGGACTTTAGTTATGACTGAGTATTGATATTAATTGTGTCAAGTAAAAGTTGAAGAAGATTGGTTATAGCTGACTATCCCTTGTCGGGACATTTGATTTGATATTTTGTTCCCTTGTCGGGAAGCTATTATATTGTTGCTCCCTTGCCGGGAAGTTATTATATTATTGTTCTCTAGCCGGGATTATCCTGTTATGTTGTGTTGGATTGAAATGGGAGCGGGTGGTACACCTACCACGAGTGATTGATTGAAATGGGAGCGGGTGGTATGCCTACCATAAGTGATTGATGAAATGAGAGCGGGTGGTACGCCTACCACAAGTTTGATGAAATGGGAGCGGGTGGTACGCCTACCACAAGATTGATGAAATGGGAGCGGGTGGTACGCCTACCACGAGATATTATGAAATGGGTGTGGGTGGTACGTCTACTACGAGATATTATGAAAAGGAAGCGAGTGGTACACCTACCACAAGTTATGAGAAATGGGATCGAGTTGCACGCCTGCAACAAGATGAGATGAATTTGAAAGTTGTCTTTGTTTCTTATTTCCGTGTTAGAAGCTAAACTGCAGATTTCTCCTCTATTATTCCTGGTATTCTATTTATATCTGTTACCCCTGAAGCATGTTCCTTCCCCCGGTTTTGATTGTTTATTTCTATTGTCTCTTCGTTGTATTTTTATATATATCTGCACAGGTTTATCTGGAGTCTGGTCCTAGCCTCGTCACTACCTCGCTGGGGTTAGGCCAGGCACTTACCAGCACATGAGGTCGGTTGTCTTGATGCTACACTCTGTGCTTTTTTGCACAGATCCAGGTGTCGGAGCAGCTTATGGTGTGCAGCAGTAGCCTGGGAGTAGTCCTTCAGTCCACGAGATCCTGAGGTAGTCCTGCAGGCGTTCGCAGGACCGACATCTCTTTTATCTCCTTTCTGCCCTGTTTCCCTTGTACCGAGACAAAGTTTTATTATTTTGTTTTAGACTTTTTATTTAGCATTCTTAGATGGTCCGTTAAATGTTGTGACACCAGGTGCTGGGTAGAGACTTGTATTGATATATAGACGTTGTTGCTATATTTTTAGTTCAGACTTCTACTATCTTTTATTAATCGCAGCATTTTAATTTCTTATTCATCTATAATTCAAATTGTTTAATCATGTATAAAAAGAGTTAGGATGATGTTTGCAACTGTTCTTGGCTTGCCTAGCTTCCACGAGTAGGCATCATCACGACTCTTGAGTGTGGGAATTTCGGATCGTGACAAGGTGGTATCAGAGCTCTAGGTTACATAGGTCTCACAACTCACGGACAAGATTAGCAGAGTCTGAGGGATCGGTACAGAGACGTCTGTATTTATCCCCCAGAGGCTACAGAGTTAGGAAAATCTCACATTTGGTCCTTCTTGTCGTGCGAAATTGTTCCTCAAATATTGATTGAATTTCTACTTTGTTCTTTCGCAGATGGCAAGAACACGCGATTCCTCATCTACCGCTCAGCAGCCCGAGGTCCAAGCAGCAGCTCCCACTAGGGGCAGAGCTCAGCCCTGAGCAACAACACCAGTGGCGGAGCCTCAAGTTGATTTTGAGGAGGAGGTTCCAGCCCCAGCAGTTCCGATGGGCCCAGCTCAGGTCCTAGAGGGGTTCATTGCCACCCCAATTCTTCAGGATGCTTTGGTCCAATTAGTAGGCCTCATGGAGAGTGTCACCCGAGCAGGATTGCTTCTATTAGCACTAGCCACTTCCCAGGCTGGAGGAGGGGCTCAGACTCCTATTACGCGCACTCCGGAGCAGGTAGCTCCCCAGGTTCAGGTTCCAACGGTTTAGGCAGCTATGGAAGTTCAGCCAGGTGTAGTAGCTCAGACCGGCGATGGAGCGGCTATGTACATAGATGTTTTGTGGAGGCTGGATAGGTTCACCAAGCTCTTTACTACCACGTTCAGCGGCGCTTCTTCTGAGGATCCCTAGGATTTCTTATATAGCTGCCACGAGGTTCTTCGGAACATGGGCATTGTTGAGACCAATGGAGTTGATTTTGTTGCATTTCGCCTATCTGGATCCGCTAAGACTTGGTGGAGGGATTATTGCTTAGCCAGGCCAGCTAGGTCGCCATTTTGACATGGAAGCAATTTTCAATGTTGTTTCTGGAGAAGTTTCTCCCCGTTACTCAACGAGAGGTCTTTCGGAGGCAGTTTGAGTACCTTCAGTAGGGTTCCATGATGGTCACTCAGTATGAGACCAGGTTCATCGATCTAGCATGCCATGCTCTTGTCATACTTCCCATCGAGAGAGAGAGAGAGAGAGAGAGAGAGAGAGAGAGAGAGAGAGAGAGAGAGAGAGAGAGAGAGAGAGAGAGAGATGAGGTTTATTGATGGTCTGATTCAGCCGGTTTGTCTCCAGATGGATAGAGAGGCGGGGAGTGATATCACTTTTCAGGAGGCGGCCAATGTGGCCCGGAGGATTGAGATGGTACTATCGCAGGGGGGTGGTCATTGGGGAGACAAGAGGCCGTGTTACTCCGGCAGATTCAGTGGTATCTCGTCTAGAGGTAGAGATTCATATGGTAGAGGCCATCCTCCTAGGCTCTTTCAGTCAGCTCTCCAGGTCTCCTATGGTACTTCAGGTGGTTGTGGATCTCAGTTGCATTATTCTGATCAGCCTTACAATGCACCGTCAGCGCTTATCAGTGCACCGTCGCTTCAGAGTTTCCAGGGCCGTCCGTCGAGGGCTTGTTTTACTTGTGGCAACACGAGGCACATTGCTAGGTATTACCCTCGATCTTCGAGAAGTTCTCCGCAGCAGAGTTCTCGTGCTATGGTACAGGCACTAGATGTTCCATAGCCTACCCAGACAGCTAGAGGCGGGGGTAGAGGTGCTAGAGGTGGAGGTAGAGGTCCTAGAGGTGGAGCTCAGGCCACCAGAGGTGGAGGCCAGCCAACAGCAGGCAGTCCCACAGAGGCAGTTCAGGGTAGTGGGGCCCAGCCCTGATGTTATGCTCTTCCAGCCAGGCCAGAGGTTGAGTCTTCAGATGCAGTCATTACAGGTACTATTCTGGTTTGTGATAGAGATGCTTCAGTGCTATTTGATCCAGGGTCTACGTATTCGTATATTTCATCCTATTTTGCACCGTACATGGTCATGCCTAGTGATATACTGAGTATTCCTGTTTATGTGTCTACACCGGTGGGTGATTTTATCGTGGTTGATTGAGTCCATCGATCTTGTGTTATGGTGATTGGGGTTCTTGAGACCCGTGTTGATTTGTTGTTTTGAGACATGGTCGACTTTAATGTTATATTGGGGATGGACTGGTTATCCCCGTATCATGCTATCTTGGACTGCCATGCCAAGACCGTGACCTTAGCCTTACCAGATTTGCTCCGTTTAGAGTGGAGAGGAACTTCTGGTCATTCTACTCTCAGTGTTATCTCGTACGTGAAGGCTCGACGTATGGTCGA
Source organism: Nicotiana glauca (assembly GCA_026770625.1). Classification (NCBI taxonomy): domain Eukaryota; kingdom Viridiplantae; phylum Streptophyta; class Magnoliopsida; order Solanales; family Solanaceae; genus Nicotiana; species Nicotiana glauca. The sequence goes on from MU719914.1 coordinate 81,354, forward strand.
GAAGGGGTGTTTGTCCTATTTGGCTTATGTTCGTGATTCCAGTGCCGAGGTTTCCCCTATTGATTCTATGCTCGTGGTTCACGAGTTTCCTGAGGTTTTCTTTTCAGACCTGACGGGGATGCCACCCGACAGGGATATTGATTTCTGCATTGATTTGGCTCTGGGCACCTAGCTCATTTCTATCCCGCCATATTGCATGGCCCCGCCGGAGTTGAAAGAGTTGAAGGAGCAGTTGCAAGATTTGCTCGAGAAGGGTTTCATTAGGCCCAACGTTTTGCCTTGGGGGTGCTCCGGTGTTGTTTGTGAAGAAAAAGGATGGTTCGATAAGAATGTGCATTGATTACCGATAGTTGACAAGGTTACAATCAAGAATAAGTATCCACTACCGAGGATTGACGATTTATTTGATCAGCTTCAAGATCCCAAGGTATTTTCAAAGATAGACTTGAGATCTGGCTACCATCAGTTGAGGATTAGGGCATCCGATGTCCCTTATGCACTCAGTACGGGCATTACGAGTTCTTGGTTATGTCATTCGGGTTGACGAATCCCCCAATAGCTTTCATGAAATTAATGAACCGAGTGTTCAGGCCTTATTTGGATTCATTCGTGATAGTCTTCATTGATGATATATTGATATACTCCCGTAGCCAGGAGGAGCACGAGTAGCATCTCAGAGTGGTTCTTCAGACTCTGAAGGATAGTCAGCTATGCAAAATTTTCAAAGTATGAGTTTTGGTTGAGTTCAGTTGCATTCCTGGGTCATATCATATCAGTAGAGGGTATTCAGGTGGACCCGAAGAAGATTGAGGCAGTCAAGAACTAGCCTAGACCAGCATCAGCTACAGAGATTCAGAGTTTCTTGGGATTGGCAGGCTACTATCGTCAGTTCGTTGAGGGTTCTCATCTATCACAACCCTGATGACCAGGTTGACTGATAAGTTAGGATTTTAACATGATTATACCCATACTTGCTATTGCTTTGGTTACAAATTGCCACAAAATAGTCCCAAAATGCTTACAAGGTGCGCTTGATTGCAGGTTTGAGCGACGAGATGACAAAATGTCAAAGATCGACTCAAAACGGAGTGAAACCTGCCAAATGTCAACGACCAAGTGAAGTGAGGGACAGGAAGACCTAGAGCGGACCGCACTGACATGCCACGCGTCCGTGCTAGGAGATTCAGAGACTGATTAATCAAGGGGCAATCTGTGCGACCACGCTCCATTTATGCGCGGTCCGCGCCAATCATATTCAGAGACCACAATTGCAAGAACAAACTCCCACGTGGCCGCGCTACAAATCAGTGCGGTCCGCGTGGATGAGATTTAGAGAGTTGGAGTTTTTGCCAAGGCTAGCCACGCGGCCACGCTACATTTCTACGCGGTCCGCGCCCATCTTCCACCGCGACCGCTCTATATTTCTGCGCGGTCAGCGGTCCCAACTTCAGATAGGAGATTTTTAGAGTCCAAGAGCCAACGCGACCGTGCGACCTTTTTGCGCGGTCCGCGCTGACCCTGCATGGGTATTTTTGTTCATTTATTCCAGTCCGGTATAAATAGGATATTTTATCATTTTTAAGTCAAGTTTTATATTCTGAACAAGAGCTGCGCTCGTGAGAACCGTGTTTTAGCCTATTTTGGGCACTTTGGCATTAATTCTTCCATAGATTCTTGTAGTTTAACTTTAGCAATTAATTAATATGCTTAGTTCTTCATCTATTTCTTCTTTAATTATGTCTAGATAAACCCATTATCTAGGGTTGTGGCTTAACCCTAGCCTGAGTAATTGATGTATGTTGCTTCTTAATGATAGATTGATATTGGGTGTTTGTTATTTTGGTTAATTTTATGCTGTAATTAAGGATTTGTGGTTGCAAACATTGATTCTAGCTTAGTGGGTTTTGACTTTTCTTGAGAAAGAGAGTCTATGACCCCAAAATTGACCCAACAAGGAATTTGGATAGACCCATGAGAAATGGTAGTCCCAATTAAGGGGTTAAATCTCGAGAGAGTAATCACCCTACTTGAACCCTAGTTGCTTGGTTTAATTGGCCTACCCAATTGGTCTCGAGAAGGTCAATTGGACAAAACCGCTCTCTCTACCGAGAGGTGTGAGAGTAGGTACAATTGTGCAACGGTTATAACATTGATCTCAAATATATCAATCTATGATTAGTAGTTTCTACCCATTAGTTAACCACCTAGGTGATGCCACGACCCTAGTGCCTTTCTCTATCTTAAATACAACTTAGAAAATATCCCTTTAGCATAATTTAGTCTTAATCCGTAGTTGATACTAATAGTTGATAAAAGAAAACCCAAAAATGTTAGAAGTGCAATTAGAAGCACAAATGCATTCCTAGTCTAGACAGATACGCAACTCCACTCCAAGCTCTCTGTGGAAAAGTCGACCCTGATACCGCTATTCGGGTAAAAGCTGTAGCACTCGCTCTTCCTACCTTTGTGTAAGGTCGAGTTGGCAGCGATCACTTTTTGGCACCGTTGCCGGAGAGCTTATGGTGTTGACTATCTATGTAGCTAGTTTTGTGTTTTGCTGCTCTTTCCTTCTTTTTACTAACTTTATTTTTGTCGATCTATCAGGTACATATGGCTCTAAACGGAAATGACCCTCTTGGCAACGGGGTCGCGGGGGAGGAGGTTGAGGATCTTGAACAAGAAGATGTATTACCTCAAGCTCCAAGGAGAGGACGAAATGCCAATGCAAATGCTAATGCAAATGAGAACATATCAGACCCTCCTCCGCCTCCACCAAGAGTAGATCCAAGAGTCCTTCCAAATCAGGGTTATGCAAGTGCCATAGTTCCTCCCTAAATTCGGGCAGGAAATTTTCAAATCACCAATGTTATGTTGACTTTGCTCGAGCAAAGAGGGTATTTTACAGGCCCCTCCGACCAAAATGCATACAAGCACTTGAAGGGGTTCGTAGATACTTGCTGGGGGAGTAAACAAATAAATGTGTCAGAGGACGCTTTGAGATTGAGGATTTTCCCATTTTCTCTTCGGGGTAAAGCATTGGATTGGTTAGAAAGGCTTCCAAATCATTCCATCACAACATGGGATGAATTGGTGGACAAATTTATTGCCAAGTTCTTTTCTCAAATCACATGGCGGCGCTCCGTGATGAAATTTTGGCTTTCAAACAAGAGCTAACAGAAACCCTGTATGAAATGTGGGAGAGATTTAGAACTATGGTTAAAGAGTGTCCAAATAATGATATTAATGATGTGATGATTCAACAAACATTCTATAGGGGCATCAACACAACCAACCAATGTATTGTGAACCAATTGGCGGGAGGAAATTTTGTGAAGCTCCCTTACAATAAAGCTTGTGATGTGTTAGATGAAATGGCCGATACTTCTTCGGCATGGCAAAGCCGGGAAAACATTCCTCAAGGTGACCCTAATGTGATACATTTACATAAGGAGTTGCATGATCACAACCAAGCCATTGCCGAACTCACAACAACAATGAACCAATTGGCGAAGGAGCAATTGCAACAAGTTCAAAACCCGCGCCAAGTCAATGCCATGGAAGCAGTGAATATGATGAAAAGAAGGTAAAGAGGGCAACAACCTCAAGGAAATTGTGATAACTATGATGATGGTGGTGGTTATTCGAACGAGTGCTATGATGAGAAAAGTGAAGATTGTCAATATGTTAATAACTACCAAGAAAATAGAGGAAACCAGGGAAATCAACAACGGCGACCCCAAGGAAATTGGGACAATCAACAAGGAGGTGGAAATTGGAATAACAATAATCAACAACATAGTGGTGGAAATTGGAATGGGAACAACCAAAACAATAATTGGGGGAATCAAGGTAATAATGGTGGAAATTGGAAAGGAAACAACAATAACAATTTGAACAACAACAATGGTCAAGGTGGGTAGAGTAACAATGGTGGTCAAGGTAATCGGGGGCAAGGCTTTCAAAGGCCTCCGATGTTTCAACAACCGAAAAACCCGCCGCCGTTTCAATCTCAAGGGTCTAGTTCTTCGGGAAATGATTTTGAGAGAATTGAAGTTATGTTTGAGCAAATGATGAAGAAGAACCAATACTCCGATGCTCAATTGGCTTCCCACAACACTTCCATCCGTAACTTGGAGGTGCAACTTGGTCAAATTTCTCAATCTTTAAATACTCTCCCAAAGGGTGCTCTACCAAGTGACACGGTAGTAAACCCTAAGGGTGGGCACAACAATCATGTGATGGCGGTGACAACGCGAAGTGGAAGAGGCGGTGATGTGCATGCCTCAAGAGAAAATCAAGTTATGGTTGATGAAGATGAGTTGCGAGATGATGATATGCCTTTGGTGGTTGAGGATGTAGTGGAACCCAATGTGAACAATGATGTGCGGATTGATATTAATGATGTTGAGGAGGAGACACAAGAGGCCGTGAACCCGTCTAGGGAACACGTGATTGATATGCCCGAGCCGGTGGTGCCCAAAGCCAAGGCACCCTTGCCTAGGCCTCCTCCACCTTACCCTCAAAGGCTAGCAAAGCAAAAAGGAGACAACCAATTCAAGAAGTTCATTGAAATGATGAAGAGTCTTACTATAAATGTGCCATTGGTGGAAGCCCTTGAACAAATGCCGGGGTACGCAAAATTTATGAAGGATTTGGTTACCAAGAAGAGGTCAATGGAGTGTGAAACAATCAAGATGACGCATCAAGTGAGTTCTATTGTTCATTCTATGGCCCCAAAACTCGAGGATCCCGGAGCTTTCACTATTCCTTGCACTATTGGTAGTGCGGAGTTTGCTAAAGCCTTGTGTGACTTGGGGGCTAGTATAAACTTGATGCTCTATTCGGTTTTCAAGACCCTAGGGATTGGTCAACCTAGACCAACTTCCATGCGACTTCAAATGGTGGACCGATCAATGAAGCGTCCTTTGGGCATAATTGATGATGTCCTTGTTCGTGTTGATAAGTTCATATTACTGGCAGATTTTGTGATATTGGACTGCGAGGTGGATTTTGAGATGCCAATCATTCAGGTGCTTCTTGGGAGGCAACCCATGTCTTTTTCTATTTTTTTATTTTCTTTGTAGACTAGGATTTTTGGAGCTAATGGTTTGCAAGATGTTGCAGGAATAATGTTGAACCAGTGCAAAATAAATGCACAAAATGTCAGGTCTCTGAAGTTTGCCAACGCGGCAGCGCTACAAATCAGTGCGGTCTGCGCTGGTTTGTGTTAGGATGTTTGAGTCTCTGAAGTTACCAGCACGGCCGCGTAGCATTTTTGTGCGGTCCGCACTGGGAGGACCCAATTATTCATGTTCTCTGAAGTTTCCCACGCGGCCGCATAGCATAACAGTGCGGTCCGCGTGGGTAGCTCAGTTCAATACAAAGGCTATAAATCCAGCGCGGTCCACGGCCATTTTTGTGCGGTCGCGCTGGTAGGTAGGTCAGGGGTCCCACGGGTTTCTATAAATAGAGACTCAAGGCCTCTTTTTACCCTTTTCGCACTCTGACTTGTTGAGCCCTAATTTTTTACAATTCATCTGTCACTTTTGCATCAAGTAGTTGATTCTTCATAATCCCTGGTAACGTTTCTTGTAAATTTCATTCATTAGCTTTAATTTTTAATTATTTTGTTTGCTTCCCAGTAGTATATATTCTTATTTCTTCCCATTTTTCTAAGGGTTAATGATTAGATTATTTTCTTGTGTTACGTTTTGAACACTAGGCATGAATTACTATATGGCTAATTGAGTAGGGACAACTAGGACTCCAAGACTTGATCAAAAATGGATTAAAATATTAAACCCTAACTCAGTTCAACTACATTGGCCCAGCGCGGCCGCGCGGCCTTGCTGTGAGATCCACGTTGATTTATTCTGTGGGTGCCTAACTTGCCCAGCGCAGCTGCATCACATTTTTGTGCGGTCCGCGCTGGTCCAACGCGGCCGCGGTCCATAACAGTACGGACCGCGTTGGAGAGATTCAGAGAGGTTTGTTTTGAGGTATAAGCTCAGCGCGGCCGCGCTCCTGTTTTACGCGGTCCACGCTACCCCAGCGCGACCGCGTGACTCTTTTGCGCGGTCCGCGCACCTCTGTTATGCGGTACACTGTTTCTGTGTCATGAAATTAACTGTGTTCTCCTCTTGTGTTCTTCATCTATTCCACTGCATGTGCTTAAACAAACAATCTTAGACGTGTATTTTTTGCAGATCATGGTTAAAAAATGAGGCGATCAACAACCACAACAACCCGGGAGAGGTGGTACCTCCCGAGGGGGTAAGGGAAAGAGAATTGTTAAACTCACTCCCCAGGCTCGGGAAAACATCAAAAAGACCCGTAAGTTGATACGGGCTGCTGATAGGGCTACCTCTCACTCTTCGGGGAGTGGGTATGCACCATCTAGGAGCATAACCTCAGAGTCTGCCCCCACTCACATCACTGACCCACTCTAATTGAATGACACTCCTCCACCTTCACCCTCATCCAAAAGGCCAGTCAATGTAGTCTCGGATTCATCTGATGATTCCGTAGCAGGAAGTAATGCACAACACTCCACCTCCCCCACAACTTCTTTATCTGGGGAGAGTGCAGGATATGGTGAGGGCAGTGAGCCTCAAGTCGGGGGAGTTGATCAAACCAGGAAACCTGAAGCTTGGGCAGACAGATTTGTTAGTGAGTTGGCATTCCACAAATTTAGAGAGTGGTGGCCCGTGAAGAAGTTGATCCCGGAGAGAACATTCATTGACAAAGACCTTGTACCTCTCAACCCGAACGTGCAAAAAGAGTTCCGAACTAGATCTGGCTGGGACTGTTCCAAAATGTGTCCTTGGTTGAATGGACTATTCATTGACAAATATGTTCATTTAGCTAAGCTGGCAATAGGTGAAGAAGTGCATCCTTGGTTGGCCGAGTACTTGGCAGCCCCGGGTACTGTTCCAAAATGGTTGAAAGCGGGGGAGAAGATTCTATGGAACACCTTCAGTTTTGAAGCTAAAGGTTGGTTGACCTTTGTTTGTAGTAGGATTGATCCTTCTACCCATGATCACTCTGTTCCACTTTCCTGGGCTGTTCTTGTGGCATCCATCATGGCTGGGCTACCTATCAATGTGGGTAACATCATCTTGAGGGTGATTTCTACTGTCGGACAGGAGACCAACACAAACTACCCTTTCCCTAACACCCTGTCTATGTACTTTAGGTATTTGAAGGTCAAGAGGAAACATTTTGATGTCAAGGCCAAGCCGGTGGCCCCCTACTCATGGTATAGCTAGTTAGGTTCGGAACCCTCCTCTGCCCCACCTGGCCAGTCTGAGAAGCCAGTTGTAGTAGAGTTTTCTCCTGGTCCATCCACCATTCCTGCTCCTACTACCAGTGCGACCTTGCCCCCGGGTCCTTCTTCTATGGCTGGTCCTTCTACTTCAGCTGACCCGGCAGTCCCTTTATCAAAGAGTCATCGGTTCACTGCCCACCAGCTCAGTCAGTCATTAGCCAGTTTGAACAACTGGATGTCAGCTGCAATATCTAAGTTGTCCACATTTGCCACTTCAGTTGAGGCCCAGTTAGCACAAGCCATTGCTCAGATTCGTCAATCTATTGAGGATACCTTGAAGAAGCTCCTGGACAACCAGGATAAGATTTTGGAGTCCCAGGACACCTTGACTAAGGTGGTAGATTCACATGGCAAAGCTCTCAAGGAGCTTGCCAAGGAGCACAAAAAGATGAGGAAGTCAAGGGCGTCTAGGGAGTCGGTGAAGAAGCTTAGAGAGGACGTGGACAAGCTATTGGCAGATCAGATGCCTTTAGACTTGCTACTTGAGGAGCCAGCCCTAGCCACAGTAGGAGGAGGAGCCCAGGCCTCCAAGGAAGAAGAGGAAGCTTCCTAACACTGAGGGTGTAGTGATAGAGATCGCACAGGTTCAGGAGGGCCCCTCCAGTATTGCACCAGATATTCAGCCGGTCCATGACCCGGCCCCTGTCCCAGCAGCAAGCCGGAACCAGTCTGAGGTTCCCCCGCCCATACAGAGGACCAGGGGACCACTGAGCAGCCCAGACAAATAGACCATGCTTAGGGAGCCATTCTATATCCTTTATCTGATTTTGTGCTTATTTTGGTAGTTGGCATTGGGGACAATGCCAACTCTTATTCGTGGGGGCGCGCCCCTCTATTTTTATTTGATACACTTAGATGACTGTATATATTTGATTTTTAGTTTATGTTATTAGATTTGATAGTTGTCCTGTATATAATTTCTAATTTTGGCTACTTCTCTACTTTATGTATATATTCATCCCCCGTTGTATATTCTACTCCCCTATTGTACATATTCATTCGGTTTTTCTATTTTCGTTAAATTTTTTCGTTTTTAGCTTCGTAGTTAGGCGTGTAGCCTTTTGTTTCGTTTTAACATTTTCAATAAGCCCTTGGTTTTCTTAATGCCGCGGTTCTTTCCAAGGGTAGAGTGTTGTGCGAACGGGGTGACTCTTCCCAATGATAAATGGCGTGACAACCTTCTTAAGGGTTTGAGTCCATTTTTGATTTTCTTCTTTTGATTTTATATTTCGTAGTTAAGGGTACCTCAGGCAAAGCTTCACTTGGGCCTAACACATTTGCCTTTGATCCTATGGTCAAAGACATAATGTTGTGTTTAGGATGGTGAAAGTCGTGGCCTTGAGACTCTTGTGTTGACCAAACAATCATCATGTGGTCGTGTTGGACCATTGCGTGCTTGAATCATAACTAAGGTCGTTGTGGGCCCTCGACTCGATGTCTTTAGCAATCCTTGAGTGTGTGTGGTGAGAATTCTAATTGTGAGTCCAAGTCCCGAGCCGATGGTCTAGAACTTGCCCCGAATGTTTGTTGAGGTGAAATCCTAGGTGAAATTTAGCTTGAGAAGTGATTATAGGCTCTCCTTGATCCAAATGCTAAGTTGAAAAATTCCATAGCCTACCAATGAAATGATTCCCTAGTTAACCCTTTTGAGCCTTAAACTGTTTTCTTTCAAGAACCAAAGCTACAAGCCTATACCCGTTTTTAATGAGACCCTCTCTTGGCACCCAAATCTTCCCTTGAGTAAATAACAAATGTCTAAGTTTGGGGGGAGAGGCAAGAAAGGAAACAATGTGTAAAAGGTACAAAAGCAAAAGAAAAGGAAGGCAATGAAAAATAAAGAAAAGAAAAGACAAAAAGAAAGACCAATGTGAATAAGAACAAAAAGGGGATTCAAAGAAAATAAAAGTGAAAAAAAAATATGTGGAAAAAGTAGAAAAAGGAGAAACGTGTTGAATTGCATAAGAAAGAGTGACATTGTGTCTCTCTAACCCCTTGAAAAAGAAGTGAATACTCTAATGAGTCAAGAAAGTATGCCAAAATGAAACAAAAGAAGTGCTTAAGGGAAGATTGAACCCACTTGAATAAAAACATATCCTACCCTTACCCAAAAGCCTTTACAACGACTCTACAAAAGCCCTATATGATCTTGAGTTGAAGGGAACCTACATTAGTGGATACTTACATAAGGGTCAAGCATATGGTACTTAGAGCCGGACTTGTGACCTTCTTCTTGTGATAGATGAGTGAAAGTCCATCAACCTCGGTTTGTGTGTCAATACTCTAAAATGTAAGGTTTGCTTAGGGAGAGTTGAGGATGTGTGAGTTTGGGTTCCACAGTGACCAAAGTAATTGAGAGAAGTTCCTTGAAGAAATGTGTCAACCCTCGATGCTCTTGTGTCACACTTGATCCATAGTTTTCAAAAGCTTAAAATGTGTTAATGATGCATTTGTATTGAGGGCAATTGTTAGTCCCAATTGATGCTTGTTGAGGTTACTTTAGGATGGCTGGAAATTCTTGGATTGCCTTTTTAAGGGTGGGTATTATTTTGTTTGCCTGAGGACAAGCAAAGGTTTAAGTTTGGAGGAGTTGATAAGTTAGGATTTTAACATGATTATACCCCTACTTGCTATTGCTTTGGTTACAAATTGCCACAAAATAGTCCCAAAATGCTTACAAGTTGCGCTTGATTGCAGTTTTGAGCGACGAGATAACAAAATATCAAAGATCGGCTCAAAATGAGTGAAACCTGCCAAGTGTCAAAGACCAAGTGAAGTGAGGGACAGGAAAACCTAGCGCGGACTGCATTGATATGCCACGCGGCCGCGCTAGTAGATTCAGAGACTGATTAATCAAGGGGCATCTACGCGACTGCGCTCCATTTATGCGTGGTCCGTGCCAATCATGTTCAGAGACCACAATTGCAAGAACAAACTCCCACGCGGCCGCGCTACAAAATCAGTGCGGTCCACATGGAAAAGATTCAGAGAGCTGGAGTTTTTGCCAAGGCTAGCCATGCGGCCGCGCTACATTTTCGCGTGGTCCGCGGTCCCAACTTCAGACAGGCAATTTTTAGAGTCCAAGAGCCAACACGGCCGCGCGACCTTTTTGTGCGGTCCGCGCTGACCTCGCAGGGGTATTTTTGTCTAGTTTTTCCAGCCCGGTATAAATAGGACATTTTACCATTTTTAGGTCAAGTTTTATATTCTGAACAAGAGTTGTGCTCGTGAGAACCGTGTTTTAGCCTATTTTGGGCACTTTAGCATTACTTCTTCTATAGATTCTTGTAGTTTAACTTTAGCAATTAATTAATATGCTTAGTTCTTCATCTATTTCTTCTGTTTCTTTTTTTATTAGGTCTAGCTAAACCCATTAGCTAGGGTTGTGGCTCAACCCTAGTGTGGGTAATTGATGGGTGTTGCTTCTTAATGATAGATTGATATTGAGTGTTTGTTATTTTGGTTAATTTTATGCTTTAATTAAGGATTGGTGGTTGCAAACATTGATTCTAGCTTAGTGGGTTTTTACTCTTCTTGATAAAGAGAGTCTATGACCCCAAAATTGACCCAACAAGGAATTTGGATGGACCCATGAGAAATGGTAGTCCCAATTAACGGGTTAAATCTCGAGAGAGTAATCACCCTACTTGAACCCAAGTTGCATGGTCTAATTGGCCTACCTAACTGGTCTCGAGAGAGTCAATTGGGCAAAATTTCTCTCTCTACCAAGAGGTGTGAGAGTGGGTACAATTGTGCAATGGTTATAACATTGATTCCAATTATGTCAATCTATGATTAGTAGTTTCTGCCCGTTAGTTAACCACCTAGGTGATGCCACGACCCTAGTGCCTTTCTCTATCTTAAATACAACTTAGAAAATATCCCTTTAGCATAATTTAGTCTTAATCCTTAGTTGATAATAATAGTTGATAAAAGAAAACCAAAAAATGTTAGAAGTGCAATTAGAAGCACAAACGCATTCCTAGTCTAGACAGATACACAACTCCACTCCAAGCTCTCTATAGAAAAATAGACCCCGATACCACTATTCAGGTAAAAGCTGTAGCACCCGCTCTTCCTACCTTTGTGTAAGGTCGAGTTGGCAGCGATCATTGACCCAGAAGGGTGCCCAGTTCAGATGGTCGGACGAGTGTAAGGTGAGCTTTTAGAGGCTCAAGACAGCTCTGACTACGGTACCGGTGTTAGTTTTTCCCACAGGTTCAGGGCCTTATACAGTCTATTATGATGCTTCTTGTATTGGGCTTGGTGCAGTGTGTCACACCTCCTTTTTAACCTACACTCGCGAGGGTGTAAAAGGAGTTTTTCCAATTAAAGGACAATCAGAACGGGATTTATTATTAAGATTCAGAGTCGCCACTTGGGAGATTAATGGTGTCCCAAGTCACCGGTTGAATCCCGAACCGAGGAAATTATGACTCTGTTAACAGTCCGCGAATCGAAAATCCGAGTAAGGAATTCTGTTAACCAGGGAGAAGGTGTAAGGCATTCCCGGATTCCGTAGTTCTAGCACGGTCGCTCAACTATTGTATTTGATTTTATCTGATTTCAAAAACATGTTCTAACCTATGTGCCTTTTATTAATATCCCGCTTTTATTATATATTTATTTTTTTAATAAGAATTGCAACGTCATGAAAATGTATCTCGAACCACGTCGCACCAGTGCACCCGTGGCTTTTGACACATTTCGACTTCGTTGAGATTTAGATTTGGGTCACATAAATGTGCACCCGTATTTAGGAATGTAATTTTATTAAAAGCGCGTCTAAAGTGTCTAACGTGTTATTGTCTTTTGGGAGGGTCGTGAAATTCGCTAAACGATCCTTCCCTGATTTTCTAAATATTTTACAAACCTTTATTGAGGGCCCCGCATTTTTGTGTTTTCTTGGGCGAGGCTCGTCTCATTTTATTTTAAAAGGGCAATCCTAAAGTAGCTATGATTTTCTACTTATTATGCATCTCTAAAAAAACCAACTAGTTAAGAATTGAGTTATACAGAAGTAAATTAATAGCCAAACATCATACAAGGCACGAGTCTGCCTCATGGGTCTTGATACAACCCAACAGTCCCAGTGAAAGCAAAACTGGCTTAGGCGGCTGTGATGCCCCAGCCCAGGATCAAATTCCAGCAGAGATAATTATCCTGATTACAATAATTTATGCGGCAGCCACGACGCACCACAACAACAATGCGGACTCTCATTTTAACTGACAGACATTAACTCCAAATTCCTAAATCAATTTATCTATCATGAACTACTGGTTTTAATGAACCAATTCAAGTTTGCATACTATCGAATTCAACCCTATTATTCAAACGCAGACATACTAGCATGATTAATGAGAAATGTTATTAGTAACTAGGATGAATGCTACTAGATCAGCTCACGAATTGAAATCCTATTACAAGGTCATTACCCTTTCAACAGGGCATTTATCTTAGATCTACCTACTGTTGATGACACTCAAGTTCATGTGAACCTCCAAATTGATTCTACAATCCAATTAAACAATCATACTGAACTGATTACACTTCACGTCATTTTAAGGGTCCAATTCAATAGTTCATCGTTATACAACATTTAAAAGATAATCCACCTTAAGGAACAGTCTTAATTATACACATAACTACCATTTGTATAACAGGAAAACATATAAATATCATCAGTTAAAATTCAGGCAATCCTCAGTTGAACAATAAACCCTTCGAGCATTTCATTTCAACTTCAACAAGCTTACATCGATGTGATTCAGAATAGTGTACCTGGAATAGGAATATGAATGAAGTGATGAAGTTAGCTAAAGAAGATACATGAGCAACAATAGCAGTAGGCAATTTCCAGCAATTTAGAATCAACAAACAACCCAGGGATTAAGTCCAACAGTCCAGGAAAGTTCAAAAACCAATGGGAAACAGCAGATTAAACCAAACAAAACTTGAGATGCACTTAGTTATATTCAGAAAAACATCAACACATATCCATAGACCCAAAAACTCAACCAAATCCATCCTATCTAGATCCAAAACTGCTCGAAGTTGAATTAGTGACCACCTGAGGCTTCAACTCCAAGTATTGACTAGAAAGTTGTAATTACCGACTGGGAGCAGAAGTTAGCCTAAGATACTCAATGAAACAGTACATTTCTGATATTTTTTGAAGATTTTTCTTTGTTTTTCTACTGTTTTTGGATTTTAACTTTCGAAATTTAAAACTGAATCTGGGCAAAACAAAGAAACTAGAGAGAAAATGCTAATTGGGAGAAATTTTGGCTGAAAAGCAGACCCCCTCACAAGGCAAATGCAATGTCTATTTATAGGTGAATCAGATTTCAAAGTTACCTCTTAGGTCCCTTACTTAATTGGCTTTTACCCCTTCTATTTCTAGCTTGCCACACAAGTAAGTGCCTCACATTATAAGAAAAAAAAACCATTTTGACCTTGTTCTAGAATATTCTAGGAAGTTCTACTAGTTGCTACTAGGACTATTTTATGAGAAAAACCTAAACTGCCCCCCTTCTTAATTAGAATTACCTACCTCATGTCAATTAAACCAAGCTTTAATAGGTAGACTAATCTATCAGGCAAACTAATCAATTAACAACCCCAAGAACTTATTCGGATAACTCTAATCACCTAGAACTAAAGGAAATCTACTGAAGCAAACAAACTGTGTTATCTGAAGCAAAAAACCATTATAACCTACAAATTTAACTTATCAATAAGTAATGTAACAGAATTAAAACAGAGATTAATAATAACTCAGAAAATTTGAAGGACATCTACATAATTAAAGCGACTCAATTAGAAGCAATGATCAGACTAAATCCTAAACTTGACTAAGCAAGATGAAATGGATTATATCGATCAAACTAACAGATTGAACCAAATAGACACAAAATAAATACGATTAGACTCTAACTAACAAAATAATTAATTAACTACAAAGAACTGCTTAAGAAACCTAGGGAAACTTACTAATGAAAAAAAACTCCGGTTAGTCGTGTTATTCCCAAATTCGTCCATGCCTAGGGTCATTTGAGCTTTATTGACGATCCCTTCCTTGCGAGGGAGGTCCAGGGACCCTTTGACATCAGTTGCATGCACTTTGGCCATTTTAGAGTTTGGCCGAAAAAACTTCTTTCCAACATTCGACCAATTCTGGCCAGATTCGAGAGATGCCACTATGGGGGTTGGGTAGAGGATGGTGTGACGATCCTACGGTGTAGATTTGGGACCGTTTGGCATAGGTGACGACCTGGCCGAAAAACTTCTGGGGAATATTCGAAGCTTTCTGGGTGGATTCGAGGGATAGGAACATGGGGAATGGAAAGAGGAGGTTAGGGGGAATCGATGGTGTTAATTCGGCGGTCATCGGCATTGGTTGCGTTTCCCGCCGGTGAGGGATTTCGGCGAGGATTAGGGCTGGTACGAGGAAGACCAGTTTGGTCTTTGATTTTAATTAATCCAAACGACCGTTTAATATTTACCCTCAAAAAATCGTGGGCCGTCGGATGAGAGGGAGATCAAGGGCTGGGATTACTGATGCCTCAAAACGGTGTCGTTTTTGGTGAGCTAGGGGCTGGACCGGGTTGATGGACGGGTCTGGGCCGGTGTTGAGGGGTTCTTGGGTTTGGGACACACCAATTTGGCCCAATTTTGGTCTCTAAATCCTTTTATGTTTTTCTCTTATTTCCTTTTTTCATTTTTTTTTCATTTTTATATTTTTCTAATTTTTATAAAGATGCAAAATTAACATAAAATTCTAATACATTTCAAAGCAAAAACTAATTAATTCCTAAAATTGTTTAAAACTATTTCATGACAAATTCACAATAAAAATAATTAAAATGCTAAAGTGAACTAGTTTTTGTGATTTTTCATATTTTGTTCTAAGACAAATTAATCCTTAATTAATACTAAAATATAAAATTAAATGCAAATGCAAATGTATTTTTCTTTATTTCATATGAATTATCATGCACAAATAAAATGCAAACAATTATCAAAAAATGACACAAAAATGCACAAAAATTGTAAAAATAAAGAAAAATCTTTTTGTTTGAATTTTGTAGGAATAATTCATATATAGGGAAAAAATCATGTGCTCACAGCTGCCCCTCTTTGCTTGGAAAAATGAAATATTTTCGGGCAAAGATAAGTGAGCAAATACGAGCGATTTTTGCCCGTTTGAAAATTCCGTGTGAAGCATTTTTGAAAAGCTTGACCGCACCCTGCTTCAGTGGTTGCCTACATATCCTGGGCTAAACAAGAATCAGGTCAGTGTAGTTCGGGAGTGTCTGGTAGCTGGGACTACCAAGAGCTGTGATTTCACTGTTGTTGCTGCTGTTACTGCTTTCTGACCCCCTTATTATACTGTGGTAAAACAAAAGGAGCTAGCCTAAGCTATGATCTATGAATTACAAAAGATCCTATCTATGTCTTCAAACTTTCTCTTGTGTTGCCTTGAACTTGTATCTTGTGTTCTTCCAATGAAATTCTTGTTGTTGCCTTGATGATGTTCTACCATTCCTCTTGTTGATGCTCGACTACCACAATTTGAAATATGTGTCCATTTTTCAGGTGGGCTCCTACTTATGATGCTTGAAAAAGGTATTCCCTTGTTCTCCAGGTGGGCTCCTGCTTACGATGCTTGAAAAGAGTATTCCTTTGTTCTCCAGGTGGGCTCCTGCTTACGATGCTTGAAAAGGTATTCCCTTGTTCTCCAGGTGGGCTCCTGCTTACGATGCTTGAAAAGTTATTCCCTTGTTCTCCAAGTGGGCTCCTGACTGCAACAAAATAGACAAAGAAATTTTTTCTACCCCAGTCTGTTGACTGGGCATATCATGCTATCAGATATTAAAATTTAACGCTAAAATTTGGATTGTACTTCCCTTGTTTTCCAGGTGGGTGCCTGACTGCTGACATTTGAAGTGGATTCCCTTGTTCTCCAGGTGGGCTCCTGCTTGCTGAGTTTTGAAATATATTCCCTTATTCTTCAGGTGGGCTCCTATTGCTGAATTTTGAAAGATGTTCCCTTGTTCTCCAGGTGGGCTCCTGATTACAACAAACAGACAAAACAAAGAAAAATTTCTGCCCGAGTTTGGTAGCTAGGTACAACATGTTATCAAATATTAAAACTGACAGTTAAAATTGAATTGTACTTCCCTTGTTCTCCAGGTGGGTGTCTGACTGCTGAAACTTGAAATGTATTCCCTTGTTCTCTAGGTGAGCTCCTGCTTGCTGAACTTGAAAAGTATTCCCTTGTTCTCCAGGTGGGTTCCTGCTTGCAACAAAATAGACAAACAAAGAAAAAATTTTCTGCCCCAGTTTGGTGACTGGGAACAGCATGTTATCAAATAAAAAATTGAAAGCCAAAATTTGAATTATACTTCCCTTGTTCTCCAGGTGGGCGCCTGATTGCTGAACTTGGAATGTATTCCCTTTTTCTCCAGGTGGGCGCCTGATTGCAACAAAATAGACAAACAAAGAAAATTTTCTGCCCCAGTTTGGTGGCTGGGCACATGGGTGAGTGTTAAACTGAATTATTCTACCAACTATTATAAGAATTTGAAAGCTAAGTCCTATTATCCAGGGAGGTCCTAACAACTCCTAACAATTACGAACCTAGGTTATATCGTCTAAAGGTATTACTCCAACTACATTTGTTATCTAAGAGGTCTTAACTACTCCCCATTATCCAGGAGGGTCCTGACAACTTCTAATTAAAAACAGTTTTTAACCTAAGGTATATCTACTGAAGGTACGACTTACACTATATCTTGTTATCTAAGCAGACCTTGAAACTA
>MU719914.1:116871-131704 GCA_026770625.1 Nicotiana glauca
TTCTGGGGAATATTCGAAGCTTTCTAGGTGGATTCGAGGGATAGGAACATGGGGAATGGAAAGAGGAGGTTAGGGGGAATCGATGGTGTTAATTCGGCGGTCATCGGCGTTGGTTGCGTTTCCCGCCGGTGAGGGATTCCGGCGAGGATTAGGGCTGGTACGAGGAAGACCAGTTTGGTCTTTGATTTTAATTAATCCAAACGACCGTTTAATATTTACCATCAAAAAATCGTGGTCCGTCGGATGAGAGGGAGATCAAGGGCTGGGATTACTGATGCCTCAAAACGGCGTCGTTTCGGGTGAGCTAGGGGCTGGACCGGGTTGATGGACGGGTCTGGGCCGGTTTTGAGGGGTTCTTGGGTTTGGGCCACACCAATTTGGCCCAATTTTGGTCTCTAAACTCCTTTTATGTTTTTCTCTTATTTCCTTTTTTCATTTTTTTTTCATTTTTATATTTTTCTAATTTTTATAAAGATGCAAAATTAACATAAAATTCTAATACATTTCAAAGCAAAAACTAATTAATTCCTAAAATTATTTAAAACTATTTCATGACAAATTCACAATAAAAATAATTAAAATGCTAAAGTGAGCTAATTTTTGTGATTTTTCATATTTTGTTCTAAGACAAATTAACCCTTAATTAATACTAAAATATAAAATTAAATGCAAATGCAAATGTATTTTTCTTTATTTCATATGAATTATCATGCACAAATAAAATGCAAACAATTATCAAAAAATGACACAAAAATGCACAAAAATTGTAAAAATAAAGAAAAATCTTTTTGTTCGAATTTTGTGGGAATAATTCATATATAGGGAAAAAATCATGTGCTCACACAGTGTTGATGCAGGATGGAAAGGTCATTGCCTATGCTTCGAGGCAATTGAAGATTCATGAGAAGAACTATCCAGTGCATGATTTGGAGTTGGCAGCCATTGTTCACGCATTGAAGATTTGGAGGCACTATTTGTATGGTGTGGCATGCGAGGTGTTCACTGATCACAAGAGACTTCAATATTTGTTCAAGCAAAAGGAGTTGAATTTGAGGTAGAGGAGATGGTTGGAGCTGTTGAAGGATTATGATATCAAGGAAGGCGAATGTGGTGACCGATGCTTTGAGTAGGAAGTCAGCCAGCATGGGCAGTCTTGCTTATATTCTGGTCAATTAGAGGCCACTTGCTTTGGATGTTTAGCTTTGGCCAATCGATTTGTGAGGTTGGATATTTCTGAGCCTAGTTGAGTGTTAGTTTGCACGGTCGCTCGTTCTTCATTATTGGAGCGTATCCGTGATCGGCAGTTTGATGATCCCCATTTGTGTGTCCTTAAAGACATGGTGCAACGAGGAGGTGCCAAGCAGGTTACATTGGATGCTGATGGAGTCTTGAGGTTTCAAGGGTGAGTTTATGTGCCCAATGTGGATGGACTCCGAGAGTTGATTTTAGATAAGGCCCATAGTTTCCGGTACTTTATTTATCCGGGCACCGCGAAGATTTATCAGGATTTGCGGCAGCATTATTGGTGGCGTAGAATAAAGAAGGATATAATAGCATATAGGGCTCGTTGTTTAAATTGTCAGCAGGTTAAGTATGAGCATCAGAGGCTTGGTGGTTTATTTTAGAGGATTGAGCTTCCCGAGTGGAAGTGGGAGCGGATCACTATGGACTTTATTTCTGAACTTCTGCTGACTCGGAAGAAGTTCGAGTCAGTTTGGGTCATTATTGATAGGCTGACCAAGTCAGCGCATTTCATTCCTGTGGCAGTCTCCTATTCTTTTGAAAGGTTTGCTAAGATCTATATTCGGGAGATTGTTCGCCTTCATGGTGTGCCCGTGTCTATCATTTCGGATTGGGGTACGCAGTTTACCTCGTGCTTCTGGAGAGCAGTCCAGCGGGAGTTGTGCACACGGGTTGAGTTGAGCACAACATTTCATCCCCAGTCGGACGTTCATT
Organism: Nicotiana glauca; assembly: GCA_026770625.1. NCBI lineage: Eukaryota > Viridiplantae > Streptophyta > Magnoliopsida > Solanales > Solanaceae > Nicotiana > Nicotiana glauca. The sequence goes on from MU719914.1 coordinate 118,828, forward strand.
TTGAGCGAACTATTCAAATTTTAGAGGATATGCTCCGAGCTTGTGTTATTGACTTTGGGGGTTCGTGGGATCAGTTCTTGCCTTTATCGGAGTTTTCCTACAACAGCTACCAGTCAAACATCCATATGGCTCCTTATAAGGCTTTATATGGTAGGCGGTGTTGGTCTCCGGTTGGATGGTTTGAGCCGGGAGAGGCTCGGTTGTTGGGTATAGATTTGGTTCAGGAGGCCTTGGACAAGGTCAGGATCATTCAGGATAGGCTTCGTTCAGCTCAGTCCATGCAAAAAATCTTTGCAGACCGCAAGGTTCGAGATGTGTCTTTCATGGTTGGCGAGCGAGTATTGCTCCGAGTTTCGCCTATGAAGGGCGTGATGAGATTTGGGAAGAAGGGCAAGCTTAGCCCTAGGTTTATTGGCGGGTTTGAGATTCTTGATCGAGTGGGAGAGGTGGCTTATAGACTTGCATTGTTTCCTAGCTTATCAGTCGTGCATCCAGTGTTTCATGTGTCCATGCTTCAGAGGTATCACGGCGATCCAGCCCACGTGTCAGATTTCAGCACTGTCCAGTTGGAAAAAGACTTGTCTTATGAGGAGGAGCCGGTAGCTATTTTGGACCGGCAGGCTCGTCAGTTGAGATCAAAGAGTTTCCCTTCTGTTCGTATTCAGTGGAGAGGTCAGCCTCCTGAGGCATCGACCTGGGAGTCTGAGTCCGATATACGGAGCCGTTACCCTCATCTGTTCCCCGACTCAGGTACTTCATTCTTCTGTCCGTTCGAGGACGAACGATTGTTTTAGAGGTGGAGAATGTGACGACCCAAAGGGTCATCACTTGTTTTATTACCCATTTTGTGCTTCCGAGTCCTTGAAAACCTCATTTATAGTCGCCTCGTTTTGCGTATGCAGTCCGGGCGCATAGCTGGAAGGCTTAAATGTGAAATTGTGTAAAAAATACTAAGTTTTGATATTAAAATGAATAAATTTAAGTTCGGTCAATATTTTGGGTAAATGGACCCAGACCCGCGATTTGACGGTCCCGGAGGGTCCGTAGGAAAATATGGGACGTGGGCGTGTGCCCAAAATCAAATTTCGAGGTCCCAAGCCCGAGAATAGAATTTTTGAGTAAAAATGTCTTTTTGAAATTATTAAGGAAAATTAAAATTAAAATTGATTAGAACGTGTTGGTATCGGGCCCGTATTTTAGTTTCGGCACCCGGTACAGGTCTTATATGTGATTTAATATGTTTCTATAAAGTTTGGTTGAAATCGGACGCCATTTAACGTGTTTCAGACTTAAAATGGGAAATTTGATGTTTTATGAAATTTGGAAGAAATTATGGATTTTGAGGCTTAATTCGATGTATGATGTTATTTTGGCGATTTGATCGCACGGTTAAGTTCGTAGGATGTCATTGAGTTAGTGCATGTGTTTGGTTAGGAGCCCCGAGGGCTCGAGAGTGTTTCGAAGGTGTTTCGTAGTGGTTTCAAACTTAGAAAAATAACAGATTTTGGCTTCAGTAGTTGCAGGTCCATTTCTTCTTCGCGTTCGCGACGCATCTTCCGCGTTCGCGAAGCTTCCCATTTTCCTTTCAGCGCGTTCGCAACATTGGCTTTGCATTCGCGTAGCGTCAATTGGCCCTAGGGGGCTCAGCCTTCTTTCTCCTTTGCGTTCGCGCTAGTAACCCTACATTTGCGTAGTGTCCAGGACTTCTCCATCGCGTTCGCATAGAACAACTTCTGAACCCCCGCATTTTTATTCTACGCGTTCGCGATAACCTTTTCGCGATCACGATGGCCTGTAAGTGCTACCCTTCGCGAAGCGACCAGCCTGTCGCGAACGCGAAGGGCAATTTTGCCCAGTTATATTTTTAATTCCAAAACAGAAGAGTGACGGGATTTTTCACAAGTTTCCATGAGCTCCTTCTTCTCCAAGGTCCTTAGGCGTCCATTGAAGCTATCCTTCACCAAAGACTTCTTGGGTTAGTAATCCTTGCTTGTTTCCTTCCATTTTTTTTAACATCTAATGAATTCTTAAGCCCAGAACATGTAATTAAGGGGATAAATTAGAGAAATGGGTAGGGTTAGGGCTTTTTGATTTTTCTTTATTTAGACCTTATTTTGGGGTTGAATTTGAAAACAAATTATATATTCGGGCTCATGGTGAATGGGGGGATTTGATTTAGGTTCGAACCTCGTTTTTCAACCAAGGGGGCCCGGGGTCGATCTTTGAAATTTTTGGAAGAATGCTTGGAAAGCTATAATTAGGTATTAGGTTTGCATTGTTTAGCATTTATTGATGTATTGAAGTCGTTATTGTATATATTTGATCGATTTGGAGCCGAATTCGAGAGGGAAAGCGGTTGTTGTGGATTGAATTGGCCGTAAAAGTTTGAGGTAAGTGTTCAGTCTAACCTTAGCTTGAGGGATTAGGAGTTAAGTCGTATTTGCTATTTGCTTTGTGTCGAGTACGACGTACAAGCATGTTGACGAGTATCTATACGTTGGTGTCGAGTAATACCGTGGGTCTTAAATTGATAATCCTTGTATTCTTAATGGATTCTATGGAAGCTTGACTGATGATTCTCGATACTGATCAAGGATTTAGCTTATTTTCGTGGACTTTAGTTATGACTGAGTATTGGTATTAATTGTGTCAAGTAGAACTTGAATAAGATTGGTTATAGCTGACTCTCCCTTGCCGGGACATTTGATTTTATATTGTTGTTCCCTTGCCGGGAAGCTATTATATTGTTGTTCCCTTGCCGGAAAGTTATTATATCGTTGTTCCCTAGCCGGTATTATCCTGCTATGTTGTGTTGGATTGAAATGGGAGCGGGTGGTATGCCTACCACAAGTGATTGATTGAAATGGGAGCGGGTGGTACGCCTACCACAAGTGATTGATGAAATGGGAACGAGTGGTACGCCTACCACAAGATTGATGAAATGGGAGCGGGTGGTACGCCTACCACAAGATTGATGAAATGGGAGCGGGTGGTACGCCAACCACAAAATATTATGAAATGGGAGCGGGTGGTACGCCTACTACAAGTTATGAGAAATGGGATCGGGTTGCACGCCTGCAACAAGATGAGCTGAATATGAAAATTGTCTTTATTTCTTATTTCCATGTTAGAAGCTAAACTGTAGATTTCTCCTCTATTATTCCTGGTATTCTATTTATATCTGTTACCCCTGAAGCATGTTCCATCCCCCAGTTTTAATTATTTATTTCTGTTGTCTCTTTGTTGTATTTATATATATATCTGCACAGGTTTATCTGGATCTGGTCCTAGCCTCGTCACTACCTCGCCGGGGTTAGGCCAGACACTTACCAGCACATGGGGTCGGTTGTGCTGATGCTACACTCTATGCTCTTTTGCACAGATCCAGGTGTCGGAGCAGTTTACGGTGCGCATCAGTATCCTGGGAGCAGTCCTTCAGTCCACGAGATCCCGAGGTAGTCCTGCAGGCGTCCGCAGGCCTGACATCTCTTAAATCTCCTTTCTGTCCTGTTTCCCTTGTACCGAGACAAAGTTTTATTATTTTGTTTCAGACTTTGTATTTAGCATTCTTAGATGGTCCGTGAAATATTGTGACATCAGGTGCTGGGTAGAGACTTGTATTGATGTTTAGACGTTGTTGCTATATTTTTAGTTCAGACTTCGGCTATCTTTTATTAATCGCATCATTTTAATATCTTATTCATCTATAATTCAAATTGTTTAATTATGTATAAAATGAGTTAGGATAATGTTTGCAACTGTTCTTGACTTTCCTAGCTTCCACGAGTAAGCGCCATCACGACTTCTGAGGGTGGAAATTTCGGGCAATGACAAATAGGATATTCTATCTCATAGAGTTCAATTTCCGTTCTCAACCCATGACCAATATGAGCTTGAAGCTTCCTTCGTAACTCCCAGTACTTCTTCGTAGTGGCTCCCTTACATCCCTCATTTCAGAAGGAACCTCAAAGTGGCTCTATTTCATTATATTCCATCCATATTCCAATTACATTTATTTAATATTCCTTTGATGTCATTGACATAACAGATGTCATTTCTAGTCTATCTATTTCTATTTCTTTTCTATATATGGAAAGTTCTGAAATCATCGTATACTAATCCACAGAAATCGTAATAGAAAAACTCAGTTCTTCCTTCTATTAGTTGTTATGTCATATTTGAAAGACCATCACGGAGACATTCATGAGATTTTATCTGTTGAGATTGTTCCTCTAGCCAAGATTGGCTCACTATTTCTACTTCTTCAAAATTATTTTCTGGTGGGAACTCGCTCTCTTCAGCAACTTCCTCCGTCCCGACCTTCGTTCTCATGATTGCTGCACTAATTCTTTGTATAGCCTTTCGATATTCATCTTGTTGCTCAGCTATTTGCCTCAAAATATACCTAATATATGCATCACGTTACATATTCTGCACTTCATTTTCCCTATCAAACTCACAAACACTGTTAGAAAGATCATAAAAAATTCTCAGAAAAGGATGAAAAGAATTAGGACAACCAACCCAATGGCCACCTTGACCACCACACGTATTACAAATATTCCATCCCTAAGATTGAAATTCACAATTTTACTACAAGTGTGGTCCTCCAAAATATGGACATGGATCACCAAAATAAGAATAATCAATATTCGACCAATTATCATTCCAAGATGCCATATCAGCAAAGACAGTAAATATTAAACTAAGATAAGAATTTAAAACTTGAATAGATAAAGAGTAAAAATCTAATCTAGTAGGCTAGTTAATTTTTAAGTCCCCGACAACAGTGCCAAAAACTTGTTGCTCCCAAACGCATACGCAAGTATACGTGTTCGACAAGTAATATAATAATAAGATGAGTTTCGAACTCACAGAAACTTGTATAAATCACTAAAATTGCTATTCAATCCGGCAAAAATCAAAGTCCAATAATATGATTATATTATACTATGATTCTAAATAATAATTAAATTATCAAGTGACAAGTTGATTGTTGTGTATTCAGTATAGGCAAGTATTTCGGGGTTGTGATCGATTCAACGGTCCTATAGTGTTCTAATTAACTCTCTCTTTCATACAATTCACTCATGGTTGCTAGTTAAATGATAGTTGTTCTCATATCCTTCTCCCGAAGTACTACTCGCCTATTCAAAATAGATTAATGCCTATACTCCTACGGAATCAATCTATTAAGAACGCATTAAGATTACGATATTTAATTAAGCACGGTGACTAGGTATATTCCAATCCTAACCACAAATCCGCCCCCTAAGGGTTAAGATCGTTCTCTCTTCAATTCTTCTCTAATCTAAACACGGATTTCCCAAGCATCACATAGATAATAAATAGAATCTAACTGTTGGCTAGAAAATTAAGCAATTAATCACATAATTGAAAAAATAATCATATATTAGTGAATTATAATCGAGGTTAAGTCAATGTTAAACAAAAATATTAATGGCTAAATCACAACCCCAGAACAATGGGTTTTTAGCCACTCATGATGTAATCAATCAATTGCATAAGTTTTGAATAATTGAAAATACTTGAAAAGATGAAGAAATCCGAGATGTTCTTGACAAATTTCACGTCACTGGTGCCTTGGCTAGCGCCAGGCCCTTCCAATTTAGAGTATACTGTTTTTGGTGCCACAGGTAGGGCTGGGCGCCACCTGTGGCGTTGAAATATCCAACTTTTCTGTTTTTGTCCGTTTTGGCTCTAATTTCGCACATATCGCCCCCGATTGCTCCCGGATCATTCCTACACATAATTTTCTTTTGATTCTATTTTTCAATTGGCACTATTATATTGGCATGCTGCCTTCAAATTTGGATTGTGAAATGAAGCAGCAAGGAATCTGGTAGGGTGTAAAGTTAGGCAACCACAGTAAAGAACGACACAGACTGAGTCTTGGAAGTAAATGTTTCCAAAAGAGTGAAAATGCCACCATGTTGATTGTTGCTCTCTTACTTTTTGTCCCTCTCCAAATTAAGTGTGCTACACCTTCCCTGCACAATCATACCATCCATAAACAAACAAAAAATATAATAACAGTTCATTATGCGTGTTCTTGTATATAAAACATGATGGCGCCTAAAACGAATAATATTAAATCATATTTAAAATATCTTTGAACTAGTTTAGCCCAACAAATAAAATCGTGAATTTCTTGTCTATTTGGAGAATCTTTGGAAAAACACTTACATGGAATAAAAGAGTTTGTGCTGATGAAGACGTGTCCACAAATTTTTCTTTTCCTAGTCAAAGTTTTAGTAAACGATAGTTGAATTTATTGATACTAATAGTCCGTTTAGCCAAGCTTCTAAAATCAGCTTATTTTGAGAATTATTTTTTTAAAAGTACTTTTAAAAAAAATGCTTTTGCTGAGAAACAATTTGTGTTTGGCTAATTAACTTGAAAAATACTTTTAAGCAGTAATTAGTATTTGGTCAAACTTTTGAAAACTGCTTTTAAGTATATTTTTCTCAAAAGTGCTTCTAAGAAAAGTGCTTTTGGAGAGAAGCTACTTTTCTCTGCTTCTCAAAAACTGCTTCTGCTTCTCCTCAAAAGCACTTTTTTCCTTTCAAAAGTTTGGTCAAACACCTCAATTTTTGGCCAAAATTACTTTTGACCAAAAAAATACTTTTGGCCAAAAAACAATTTGGCCAAACAGCTATGATTTGGATGGTAGACACCAATAATAACTGTAGTGGAACAATAAGTACTTTTTTGTTCTTAATCAGATAATTCAAAGTCAAATTTAAAAGTAGTTTTTCCCCTAATGCAGGATTTTTTGGTACTGAATTCAAATTTAATCGGGTCTCAATATGATACGAAACACGGAGAAAACCAAAAGAAGACTCACAGGTTAGACTGAACTCGTATTAGTGGCATGCGGCATGCCACAAGGTCCGCAGCCCACTCACTACAAACAGGTCATACCTTGTTTCAATACTAATCCCATTTTAACACGAGTTATTATTTATTAAAGCTCAACTTAAAAAAATGATATTTTTAAAGCAAGTCGTTTATGACTAATAAAAAATGATTAACTAATACTTTATTTATCTGATGACAAATCTACTTATTATAAGAAGTTTACTTTACTTATCTTTTAAGTGATCTCATCGTTTAAAATATTTTGGTATTTACAAAGTTAAAATCATAAGATAATACTTTCTGTCCTCATTTGTGTGGCATTTTCTTTTTTAGTCTTGTCCCATAAAAATAATACATATCTATGTTTAGTACTTGAAAATTTTTGTTTTTTCCTTAATGAGAAAATTTATAGTCACAAATTTGTTTGGCTTATTTTAAACTACAAATTCCAAAAGCAAGAAGTAATAGGTACTATAGCTCTTTATTTTAAACATAAATTAATGACTTAGTAAAATGACAACTTAACAATGTCTAACATGTTAGGGGTCGTTTGGTTTGAATACGATTTATGCCGGGATAAATTATGATGGGATAAGTTATGCTAGAATTAGTTATGCTTGGATTAGTTATCCTGGTATTTTTCTTAATCCATTGTTTGGTATGTTGTATTAAAAATGACAATTGCATATTTCTAAGAAAGAAGGTATAAGTTATACCGACACTAATTACCCCACATTCTACAATGTATAAATTATACTGATACTAATTTTAATTCCGGGATAACTTATACCAAATTTGCTAAAAAAAAAAAAAAGTATAAAGATGATATTAATTTTTTATATCAACACTATATCTTCTTATACCTGATACTAAACCACTCCTTAAAGTATACATCAATAAAGTAAAAAAGCTTCTCACTAATACCCTTAAAGCCGTATTCACCAAAAAATATCCACAAAACCACATCAGGCAACAAAAATCAAGAAAAAGAAAAAAGAGAGCAGATAGAGGAGAGAAATAGAAAGAGCAAATCCAAATCAACAAAATCAATGGCTGAAACAAAGCAAGAAATAGAACCTCCTCTATTCCCAACATCACCAATACCTCCAACAGCAACTTCCTCTATGTTTCTCATAAAAATTGTGAGCAAAAGAAGAACATGGGTTTTTCTCTTTATTACAGTGTACACAATCTTGTTATCACTTTCTTGGAATTTTCTCAAATCAGTACTTTCTTGGTACGAATCAACTGTACCTCTTGACTCAACTTCATCAGCTTTATATGCATCTATGGTATTAGGAGTTGCTTTTGGAGTTTTATCAATGGTAGCAGCTTTAGTTGTTGTTGTTCCAGCTACACTTGTGACATGGATTAGTATACTGGTTTTATTAACATTTGCTGGAAAAAGGAGAAAGGATTTGGTTTTAGAAGGGAAGAAAATGACGGCTGAGATTATTGGGTTTATAGTTAAGGTTTTGATTAGAGAAGGGAATTTAGTTGCTGCAATTTGTGCTGTTCTTGGGTATTTTGCACTTGTTAGAAGAAATAAAGAAGATGGTATTGATTATTGATTTAAATAATTGTCTACAAGGAGATTAATTTTTAGGGGGATTTGGACAGACCTTTTTTTTTTTTTGAGCAAATTGTAAAGTTCATTTTATCCTTAATTATCATAAACTGTTTGATCAGTTTAAGGGTATAAGAAAATTTCAGTGCTTTATCTAACAGTAGAAATCATAAATGTTTATGTATAAAATGTATTCTATTGTTCTGTTCTAGTGAGCTTTGATTGTTATGCTAAAATACTACTTTTTTTTCCTTTTACCATAGCAAGGAAAAATAGAGAATTGAGTCCCCTACATGCCTTAATCGCTTGGATTTCACCTACTTCTGTTCTACGGTGGCAGATTTAACATTTAATTGTAATATGTAATTGTACATAGTCGGATATGATTGAATGAAGAAGAATGAGTTCATTTTTTTCAGAAATTCTCTCTCTAAGCTCACGACGTCTTCTTCCTTAATTCACTCTCAAAACGAAAGCTTCCATCCATGGAAGTTATCATGGTATCAGAGCCTACGACACGAGTCGCCGGCCACTAACAACGTCGATTCCTCTCCATAATCACCTCAGTTCTCACAATTTTGGAGTGAAACTGTCTCGGAGTAATTTGAATCGAAATTAGGTTTTGTAATTTATGTATATTGCTTGACCTTGCTTGAACTCATCTGCATCATTCATGTCGATTGGAGATGAAACCAGCACTACGCCGGTCGGATCTACTGCCAGAACCTCTGATAATGTAGCTGCTAGTAACCACAGTAATGACTTTCCCACAGTTGATCACAACCATCCTATGTACCTACAAACAACAGGATACTCTAGGTAGCTCTTTAATTTCACTTCAACTAACAGGAACTGAAAACTATGCAATTTGGAGTAGATCTATGAGAATTGGACTGCTAGGTAAAAGCAAACTAGGTTTTGTCGATTAGTCAATTCCCTAAGTCAAGGTTTGAGCCAGAATTATATGATCAATGGGAGAAAGTGAATGATCTGTTCCTATATTGGATAATGAATGCAGTTAGATCAAGGTTGCTGAGTAGTGTAGTGTATGCTTCAAGTGCACACAAAGTCTAGGAGGATTTGAGAGAAAGGTTTGACAAAGTGAATGGTGCTAGAGTGCAATGCCTGCACAAGGAAATTCACTCCCTCACTAAGAGGACAATGATTGTGAAAGACTATTTCTCTAAATTTATGGATCTTTGGGATGAGTTTGATGCTATAATGTCATGCCTTAGTTGTCCTTATCCTGAATCAAAGAGATATCTCGAATACTTTGAGTACTAAAGGCTGATGTAATTCTTAACTGGCTTAAATGAATCCTATAGCCAAGCTAGCAGTCAGATCACAATGATGTATCCTACTTCATCTATGAACAAAGCATACTCAATGATAATAGACTAGGAGAGCCAAAGGACGACGAACCCAGTGTATCCCCATAAATGGGGTCTGGAGAGCCAAAGGAACCTTGCTATTTCACACCAGTGTCACAAATTAATGAATCAGTTGAGAGCACAACTTTGTTCAACAATAAAGGACGATATCATGCGAGTAACAATTTCAAACCTGTGCCTAGAAAGAGTACTGTGGTCTGTGATTACAGTCACCTCAAAGGTCACATAAAAGAAAACTACTACAAGCTAGTAGGCTATCCACCAGACTTCAAGTCCAAGAGAAGAGGAGGCACTGCTGGCAATACTACCTCTTATACAAATTAGACCAACTCTAACTCCTATACAAATCAAGCTAGCGGGATGACACCTTATACAATAGAGGCTGTATATGGAGCCAACAATGCTAGAATGCAAGGACAACAACAACCTGTAGTCATAGGAGGTTTTACCTCAATGGCAATGCCAGTATCTCCATAGGCTTCTATTGCCTTATTTACACCAGAGCGGTATCAGCAGATACTTCAGCTGCTCACCAAGGGACCAGATGAAGGATCCTCAATCAAGGTAGCTGTTTTAGGTACACAAATAGACCTAATATCAGTCTATAATAACAGGGAGTGGATTGTGGACACATGTGCATCTGATCATATTGCATCTAGTTTACATATGTTAAAAGCATACATGCTAGTGCCACAATCAGACATGAGCAAAGTTTACCTACCTACAGGAAATGTAGTTTCCGTCACACAGTACAGAGGATTGGCCTCTGTGTTTAAGAACAAATACATATCTAATGTGCTATATATACTTGAGTTTAAGTTCAATCTTCTCCGAGTGTCCAAACTTACTAGAGACTAAAATATATGGTAATGTTATTTCCTGACTTTTGCATCTTCCAGGACCTCTTCAATGAATAGGTGAAGTGGATTGGTATGGAGAAATATGGTCTCTCTGTGTTACAAGAGAGGCAGGAGAATGGATTAGGTCAGATTCCAAGGCAACAACTGACTACTAGTACTAGTATTTGAATAAGACTAGTCATGCTCATTTGTCTGCTATTTCTGATTCTAGAAGCCTATTGCACAAGAGACTAGGTCCTGCACCACTAGAAATAATAAGGAAACATGAAGTACTTAAACATCTAAAGGCTGATGCACATCAATATTGTATTGTTTGCCCCTTGGCAAAACAAACAAAGTTACCTTTTCAGCTAAGCTCTACTGTGTCTAAATCTGCTTTTGATTTGCTTCATTGTGATATCTGGGGCCAATATAGTTCCCACCTACAATGGCAAGAGGTACTTTGTCACTGTTGTAGATGATTATACCAGGTTTACCTGGATATTCCTGATCCAGTCCAAGTCTGACACTATAGTTGTTCTTAAAGAACTCTTTATCAAAGTGTAGAGCATATTCTCTACTTCTGTTAAAACACTTAGCACAGATAATGGTTGTGAGCTTTTCAGCACAAAATTCAAGGGACTCCTCTTTACTCTTGGTATTGAACACCAAAGCACTTGTGTGTATACTCCACAACACAATGGAGTAGCTGAAAGAAGACACAAAACCATCCTTGAAATAGCTAGAGGATTAAGTTTTCAAGCATGCATCCTATTAAGATTATGGGGTGAGTGTGTCACCACTGCTGTTTATCTACTTAATAGGTTACCCTCCAAAATAATTGGCTTCAAGTCATCATTTAAGATTCTTTATTTGCATGCTCCCTCTCTCAATCACCTGAAGGTCATAGTCTGTCTCTGCTATGCAGCTGTTCAAAAATGTTCTGACAAATTTGCCTCAAGGGCTATTCCTATAGTTCTCATGTGTTATGATCCTTCCCAAAAGGGTATAAACTATATGATATCCGGTCCAAGACACTTTTTGTAAGCAGAAATGTAGTGTTTCAAGAGGCCATTTTTCCTTTCAAGCAATTGAAGTGTGTAGGCAATCCTGTGTTCCCAGTACTAGACATGCTGTCACCTGTGGCATCTAGTGACACTATGACTCATCAGCTGCTAACTCACCTAGTACCGCTGATATCTTAACTCAGGGGGAGATCCACTCACCTTCCTCTCCTACTATAGTTAATGAGGAGGAACCTCCTACTAAAGTTACCCCAACATTTCTTGATGCAACTTAAGAGCTTAGGAGATCTAGCAGACCAAACAGACCTCCTATGTGGTTGCACAAGATTATGTCACTAAACCAGCAAGTTACACCTGTCCATAATCCATTTCATCATATATCACCTACTCCAACTTGAGTTTAAAAAATTTCATTCCTGGTCAATATGATGTTCGACCAAATCTGCATATATTTACCCATTGTTGCCTCACATTCTAGTACTTTTAATCATATCTTGAGTATTAATTATATTATTTTATACTTAATATTAATAAAACAATGTGAAGATGAAGATTTGGAACAAAATTAAATAAAATGTGAAAAAAAAGAAAGAAAATTAAAAGAATAAAAAAATGGGGGACACCCTTTGGGTTTCGTCCCCCCAAGTGGAAGACACAAAAATACAATTGAAATCAAACAACTAAATAAGACCTGGCAGCGCAAGAATTGAAGGAGATGAGGTGTGAAACATTCTGCCTCCAGCGCAAGGCCAGCGCTGCGGTTGTGGGATTTTCCTACTTCGTTGTGGATACGGTTATTTCGGCCCTACAAGACCCCCAACTTATTTAAAAAGAGTCCTAAACCTAATTTTGAAGAGATCTAACATACTTTGAACGATAATTCACGCGGAGGAACACACACCACACTTGGAAGAGGCTTTTAACCAGTTTTTTTCCTCTTTTTTTTTCTTTAATTTCATAGTTTATTAGTTCTAGAGTTTTGGATGCTACATGAATATTGTGATTTGAAGCTTGAATTGTTCTTATTATTTTATCATATTGATTTATTTATTCAATCTTGCGCTTAATTATTTGATTGCTTGATCACCAATTGAATACTATCTACGAATCTAAGATTGAACTCGGGAGAGGGAATTCTAGATTGCATATAAGGTTAAGAGTAGAGCAAAATCT
>MU719914.1:132724-154402 GCA_026770625.1 Nicotiana glauca
TAGAAATATACCTAATCTCCTTGCTTGGTTACTATACATGAATTATTAATGCATTCTTGTTAATTTTAATTCCATAGGAATATAGCCGTTAGATTAGCTTGAATAGGCGAATTGTACTTCGGGAGAAGGCTACGAGCAATATTAACCATGTCATCCAATAAACCAGATAAATTAATTAGACAATTTAAGTGGAAGACTCAACGGAATTTTTAGCTAACACATAGCTTTGGAATATTTTCTCGCGTTGAATTCGTCTCTAATATTGCGGACTTATTTTCTTTAGTTTCTTTGGTTGCTACTGTTGATTAGTTATAGTTAATAATCTTTAGAAATTCGCTTGGATAGATTAATTGTGTTAGTTTAATTTAGTTGATAGTTAATCACAAGTCTCTTTGGGTACGATATCTAGACTTACAATCCTATATTGCTTGTCGACCACGTATACTTGCGTGTGCGTTTCGGAACAACAAATTTTTGGCGCCATTGCCCGGGACTTATAAATTAACTATTTTACTAGATTAGATTTTTACATTTTATCTATTTAATTTTTTAATTTTTGTTTATTGTAGTTAGTATTATTTTTTTTAATATGGCATCTTTGAATGAAAAATGGTGGGATAATAAGTATTCTTGTTTTTGTGATCCTTGTTCACATTGTAAAGGACCCCACTTGTGGCAATATCATAAGAATAGTCCCAGGACCGATTTGTATGCACCATCTCAATCCTATATTATTTGTGGTGGAAATTGGAATAATTGTCTTAAGTGTTGTTATCCTACTCCAATTCCTTCTTATGTTGATTCTAATAATTCTTGTGAGTTTGACAGGAGTAACAAATTGGATGATGTGTTGATATTCGCATTCTTGTGCACTTGAAATTATTAGAGGAATATGGAGGTTTCCATAAGAAAATTACGAATGAGATGCAACACTTTATAGAAGGAAAAGTTGGATTGAGATAAGAGATTGACCAATTTGACAGTTCTATTCACGACTTGGAGGCTCAATTGAATGCAAAGGTTGATACCTGTAAAGCCCAACAATTTAGTGATGAGTTATGGGAAGTTGAAAAAGATCTTCTAGGCCAAATTAAGGAGCTAAAATGAGAATACCAATCATTAGACCATGTTCTTGTTGATGCTGATAAGGTTGAGGAAGTATATATTATTGAGGATGTTAAAAATAATACAGTTTTAAAGTTTGGGCGTGTTGGTCCTCACACTTTTTAGCATTGTGTTTGATTTGTGACATGGGAATCGATTCATTCGAGCATATGGAGAAGTCAATGGATGAGCAAAAAATGTTCATATATTCTGAAATTTACAACACCGAAAAGAGAATACGACATTCCTCGCTTAAAGGCCAAGAAGTGCAATATGCGATACCTATTGCTTGGTTCCTTTATTTTCATACCATCGACCCAGGGATGTGAGAGAAAAGTTGATGGAAAATTAGGGGTACAATTCATATCCTCAAGGTGGAAGGAAAAGTGGTGAAAGTGATGGCGTCGCGCCGCAAGGTTAAATCAAGTGCTTGTTGGGAGGCAACCCAATTTTCTTATCTTTTTTTTTTTTGTTATCGTTGTAGTATTATTTTTGTGTTCTGTAGGAGTAGGAGCAAGGAGTCAAAGCCAATAGGCATGTGCAAAAGCAAGCTAGTGGTTGAAACTAAATATTAGGTACTCGCACAAAGAATTATACATGGGAAAAGTCTGAGTATCCCGTGAACCGGGTAAATTGTTTTATTTTTAGGATTAAATTTTTTTAAGAGTAGTAAAAGCAAGAGAAAAAACTTTTGTGATTTTTTTGATACTAGCATATTTAGGCATGAGCTTATATAGTACTTTCCTCTGAGTGCTTGAGTAATGAATAAAATAGCAGACTTTTTGACACCTAAGCTCAGTGTTATGACTCTGTATATACCTTATTCTTATTTTGTCGTTCGCTATGACCTAGTCCGTCTTAGAGTAGAATTGATCCATTTTGATTGATACTTGTGCCATGTGTGGTAAGGATTTCTTACATATATTCCATGTTTTGCATCTTAGTCTAGAGCTTGCCCTGCATGTTATTGAAGCAAAATAAAAGTGTTGCTCTGTTTAGAAGATGATAATAAGCTTTTTTTGATATGTTTTGTGAATTTTAGCCTTTTTAGATATTGTACCACTAGTTAGCCTGTTGAGCCTGTAGCCTTTTGTTTGGAAGCCGTATTTTTATCTTATTCTTTTTTTGTAGAATCCCCATTTTTGGCATCCTACTTCTTGAGCATTGTTGCTTAGACTGTAATATCAATTGTGAAATTTGAAGAAAGGGATGATTAAGTAAAAAATGGTGACCAATGATAGCTGAAAAGTTATAAAAAGGCCCTTGTGAAAAAAAATTGTGACATGAAAAAATAAAGTTTTTTGAAAAAAAATAAGAAAGAAATGTTGTTGATATGAGGGAAATACTTATGAGATAATAGATGAAGAGAGGCTGAAAAATAAAAGTGAATAGTCAAAAATAATGTGTGATGAAATCTAAAGTGTAAAGTGCTTAGGGAAGTGTAAGTCACTATTATATAGTTCTTCTACCCGTCTCATAGCCAACATTACAACCTGTTAAAGTCCTATTTAATTCTATTCGAGCAGAAATTAGTAGAGATGTACATAATGGGCAAGCCTATGGTTCTTTGTGCATACATGTAAATTCGTTTGTGAGTGCGAGAGTTGTTCTTTGATGCTAAGTCCTTAAATTATATTCTTCTTTGATTTGAGTGTATGGACTATTTATTCTTGTGCGGGCACTGATTTCATGATAGATAGATGAAATTATTAGCTTTATCTGACAGAGTAGGAGAGCGAGCTTAAATTTGATAAGTTAGAATCAGTCTCTAAGGTTATGGAGTTAGAAGTTTGTTGTTTGTTTGTGACTTGTATATCTTGCACGATGATCAGGAAGTGTATATGTGATGGTTTGAGATGCTATGGGGCCTAATTGATAGTATCAACTGAAGTGGTGGAGTTTCTAGGCTTGATTTACTGAGAGTGGTTGTAATGCTTAATCGAGAACGAGCAAGAGTCTAAGTGTGAGGTGTGTATGTTCGGCCAAATCTGTATATATTTACCCATTGTTGCCTCACATTCTAGTACTTTTAATCATCTCTTGAGGATTAATTATATTAATTTATACTTAATATTATATTTTAACTGTGTAAAAATAAAATGATGTGAATATAAAAAAATTTGGAGCAAAATTAAATAAAATGCGAAAGAAAAAGAAACAAAATTAAAGGAATAAAACAAAAGGGGACACCCTTTGGGTTTTGTCCCCCAAGCGGAAGACACAAAAATGAAATTGAAATCAAACAACTAAAGAAGACCCGGCAACGCAAGAATTGAAGGAGATGAGGCGTGAAACGTTCTGCCTCCGGCGCCACGGCTAGCGCTAGGCGCTGGCCTGGATCCTGCGGTTGCGAGATTTTTCTACTTCGTTGGGGACAAGGTTATTTCGGCCCTACATGATCCCAACTTGTATAAAAGGAGTCCTAAACCTAATTTGGAAGAGATCTAACATATTTTGAAGGAGAATTCACGTGGAGTAACACACACCACGCTTGGAGGAGGCTTCTAACTAGTTTTTCTTCTATTCTCTTCCTTTAATTTCATAGTTTATTAGTTCTAGAGTTTTGGGTGCTACATGAACGTTGTGGTTTGAAGTTTGAATTGTTCTTATTATTTTATTATATTGGTTTATTTATTCAATCTTGTGCTTAATTATTTGATTGCTTGATCACCAATTGAATACTATCTACAAATCTAGGATTGAACTCGGGAGAGGGAATTCTAGATTGTATATAAGATTAAGAGTATAGCAAGATCTTAACTCCGAGGGGGAGGATTTGCGGTTAGGATAGAAATATACCTAATCGACTTGCTTGGTTACTATACAGGAATTATTAATATGTTCTTGTTAATTCTAATTCCATGGGAATATAGGCGTTAGATTAGCTTGAATAGGCGAGTTGTACTTCGGGAGAAGGCTACGAGCAATATTAACCTTGTCAAGTAATAAACTAGATAAATTAATTAGACAATTTAAGTGGAAGACTCAACGGGATTGTTAGCTAACCCATAGCTCTGGAATATTTTCTCTCGTTGAATTCGTCTCTAATATTGCCGACTTATTTTCTTTAGTTTCTTAGGTTTCTACTCTAGATTAGTTGTGGTTAATAATCTTTAGAAATTCGCTTGGATAGATTAATTGTGTTTGTTAATTTAGTTTATAGTTAATCACAAGTCCCTGCGGGTACGATAGCTAGACTTATAATTATATATTACTTATCGACCACGTATACTTTCGTGTACGTTCAGGAGCAACAAGCTTTTAACCCTCTGATATCTCAACTCAGGGGGAGATCCACTCATCTTCCTCTCCTACTGCAATTCATGAGGAGGAACTTCCTACTAAAGTCAACCCAACATTTTGTTATGCAGCTTAAGAGCTCGGGAGATCTAGCAGCCAAGCAGACCTCTCTTGTGGTTGCAAGATTATGTCACTAAACCAGCAAGTCACACCTGTCCATACCCCATTTCATCATATGTCACCCACTCCAACTTGATTTTAAAAAAATATCATTCCTAGTCAATAATATTGTTTAAATTAAGATGGAGAAAGTAACAAGTGCTATAGCTCTTTATTTTAAACTTAAATTGGTGACTTAATAAAAAATAATAACTTAGCAATGTCTAACATGTTAAAGCACACATCAATCAATAAAGTAAAAAAGCTTCACGCTAATGCCTTTAAAGTCCACCACCAAAAATATCCACAAACAAAAATCAAAGAGAGAGAGAGGACAGAAATAGAAAGCGCAAACCCAAAGCAACAAAATCAATGGCTGAAACAAAACAAGAAATAGAACCTCCTCTATTCCCAACATCACCAATACCTCCAACAGCAACTTCCTCTATGTTTCTCATAAAAATTGTGAGCAAAAGAAGAACATGGGTTTTTCTCTTTATTACAGTTTACACAATCTTGTTATCACTTTCTTGGAATTTTCTCAAATCAGTACTTTCTTGGTACGAATCAACTATTCCTCTTGACTCAACTTCATCAGCTTTATATGCATCTATGGTATTAGGAATTGCTTTTGGAGTTTTATCGATGGTAGCAGCTTTAGTTGTTGTTGTTCCAGCTACACTTGTGACATGGATTAGTATATTGGTTTTATTAACATTTGCTGGAAAAAGGAGAAAGGATTTGGTTTTAGAAGGGAAGAAAATGACGGCTGAGATTATTGGGTTTATAGTTAAGGTTTTGATTAGAGAAGGTAATTTAGTTGCTGCAATTTGTGCCGTTCTTGGGTATTTTGCACTTGTTAGAAGAAATAAAGAAGATGATATTGATTATTAATCAGGAGGTCACGGGTCCATGAAAACAACCTCTGGCAGAAATGCCGGATAAGATCACGTACAATAGATTTTTCCTCGATACTCACGTATACCGGGAGCTTAATACATTGAGCTGCCCTTCTTTAGTATTGAGTATTGAGTTAAATAATTAGGGGTGTAAGAGATTTTCACTTAACTCAGCTTGTAAAAATAAGTAAGATCTAATGTTTTCTTTGTATTTTTGGGGGTTATTCTTTATATGTATGATATGTGTAAAGTGTATGCTGTTCTGCTGTTTGTAGTAACCTTTGTCTTATTGTATTATGAAAAATACAGAAGAAAAGGAAATCTATTGACAGTATCTTGCTGTGAGTTGGAACTAAGCTAGTTGTAACAAATGTTGGTAGTGATGTATGACTATTCTAGTTCTCAACCTTCTCAACCTTCTATTTGAGAAACATCAATGGGGTTTAGCCAAACTCGTATTCGGGCTTCTAGCTCCGTCCCCGTAACTGGAGTTAGAGATCAACTAAATTTGTAACTGGACTCTAGAGAATGGAGTTAGAGATCAACTAAATTAACAAGCAGGCACGTTACAGACGCAAGTATTTTGATAAATCTTTAGGAAAAATACACTAGCTGTCACCTAAATTTATTTGGAAAAGTGATTTGCTTACGGACGATCTCTAACTCCCTAATCTTATTCGAAGTGGAACAAATATCCCTCTTAAACTTTAAATTCTAGCACCGTCTCTATTCAGAATCAAGGACACAAAAACTAATTTAACATTTGCCACTTGACCCCCTTTAGCCATTTGAAGGAAAATACTAGCACACGACATTTTTTTTTAAGTACTTAGAAAATCCTGTGTAAATAGCACGCATTTTCTTTTCCCCATAAGTAGTGTTAACAACTTTATTCTGCACTATTCAACTGTAATGTTTCAGTCCGACCAAAGAATCTCAATTCTAATTCCTTTCCCTACTCATCACTCATCCGTCTTCTTTTTGTGGCCAAATGATTTTTTTGGGCAGGGCTTTTTTCGCATTAACAGTGGCGGATTTCGTGAGATCGATGCCCGCTGTCGGAATCAAACGAAGGTCGAAGGACCATTCGATTACGGCGCCACAGCCGATGCCATTTCCGGACGTAGCATCAGACGGCCGGGCTGTGCCTGAATTCATATCGGACTAGACTCTGCTTTGTTTGAGCTGCTCCCAAGTACACTGACAGAATAGCTTGTCCTGGACAAGTTGGTGAGGCTCGAGCTCAAGACCTTTATCTTCTATTATTATATTGCATTATGCAGTAATCTGATCGAGAAGCTTAATTTATTAGTGATAATATACTTCTATTTATTTTAATTCTATAACAATTTTAAAGCATCACGTAGAAAAGAATAACATGATTAACTGCTCAAATCCTAAGTCTAATATGACCTCTTTTTTGTGCAAATGTAATTTGCAAATATAAAGAACAGCATATTCACATTTTTCAAGCCAAAAAATATGTGAATGTAGGTCCATCGTTTTCAAGAAATTGAAGTATAGAGCTATTAATTTCTGCAACGAATATTTATAACTAATTTAATTCAAATAATAAAATATGATTGTGTTTTATGAAAATCAGCCCCACAAAGGCTAGTAAATCAAAGCTTAATCGGATTATTTACAACATACGGTCTTTTTTTAAGTCTCTTCTTTTATATTGTCTGGTTGATTCTGAGCTAAATTTTGCATTAAAAAGGTATTTGGATATATTCTTCCTTTTGAAGATAGATTTAATCAACAAAGTTAACGTGGAAAAAGTTTAAATAATGACCTCAGAAAGGGCCATAAATTCAAATACAAAGTGGAAAAAATTAGAAGTTCATACACATTAAAATTCTTATGATTTCCAAGCAATAATTATGAACTAATTTGATATTTCGAGTTGGAAAATACAAAAAACAACCTTTATGTTGTATTAGTGAAAATTGTTAGATCTAATTTTAATAATGCCAATAATATATTTTTGCAGGAAAACAATCAGAAGAGATCAAGGAATCAAGGAGCTACTACGAGATTGTTGAAGCCAATCTGAATGCTTAAGGAAAGATATCAATCAGCAAAGATTGTGGATAGCTGCGATGGAAAGAATCTTTGAAAGCCTAAAACTAAGGCGTCAATCAAGGCCAACATATTCAAGGAGCAAATCAAGGAGAGTAGCTGATCTGCCAATTTTGGAAAGACCAACAATCAAGGAGCTAATCTCCATCTTCAACGGCTGGAGAAGGAAAGCGATCAAGAGCTGCCAACTATGGAAGGACCAGCAATTAAAGAGTAAAATCTCACCGTCAATGACTGTAGAAGGAAGGCGATCAATCTCCTCTCATCAAGGAAGAGCAACGGCTAACAATCTTATTCTTGGAAACAATCAATCTCTTTCCAAGGATCAAATCTCTTGGGTTGTCAAATCTTGCTTGCTCAAAGTCTTCACCAAAGTATTTATACTCAGTTTTCAGCCTTAGAAAAAATATACTTTGATCAAACCAAAACTCTCTCTTTATTCTACTGTAAACAAATATTGTAGTTCTTTGAGACTTGCTGTGTAACAAGTCAGAGAAAAAGAAGAGTATAACACTGGTGAGGCATTGTATCAAAAGAAGACGAGTGTTATAGGAACTGAGCTATCACATCATTTCCATTGTACTCGAAGAAACACATTTACTAAAGAGAACTCCCTTGCAACCCAATGGGACTAGACTAGGATTCACATATCCGAGCTAGTATAAAATTTCGGTATTTTTGATTGCTGCACTTACTTTCTGTGTTTTATATTCTGCTACTATAATTGTTATGTTATTGCATCAAGTCGACTAATTGGTAAATCAGTCAACTAATAGAGTTTAAGTTTAAAAAATATACAATTCACCCCCTCTTGTACTTTCAAAAATAAGGTATGATACATGCACCATCAATATAGCGACATGTGGCATTCTTAATTAAGATAAAGGATTTAAGAAGGCACTGGAGGAGCACCCCCGGGGTTACTCTGAGAAAGGAACCGGATCTGACAACTGTAAAAGCAGAAATATGATCAGAATGGATAAAGACCGTTAGGAAGGAAAGGTGCACGAACCTGTCCTAAATAAGGAAGAAAAATCGACATATAATCACGGTTACGGGAAATCCTCATCCATAAATATTTCCGTTGCAATTATATATGGTAACGGATAATCGAGGCAATTAATTCTATTAACAAGTTCGTAAGTAAGAAAACTGTTATAATTGTGTATTCCTATATAAGTCCTTATTTGTAAGATCATTTGATTGTTTATTGAAATTTATGCAATCATTCTTTACTTTATTCATAAGATTCTAACCGCAATTTTGGGAGTGATTATCAATCTATTTCGTATTTCTTTATTTGCCAATTATTTTCATTAATTGCTTTATTCTTCAAATTATTGAGAAAGTGAAGTAAATCTTGGTTATCAGTAACTCAATTTTTTCTTGATATTGACTTTAACCTAGAAATCTATTTTTGGGTTAAACAAATTGGTTCCGTTACCGGAAATCTGATAATCTGTTCACTTTCCAAACTTCATTTTTAACGACCAAATATGTCAATCAGTAACGAGAAAAATCAGCTGAACCAACAAGGTGGAACTCCACCACATCACACACCTACGGGATTCCCTCAGTAATCCCCTGAAAGTTCACCTGAAAGGTGTGCTTCGCGCACTGATGGTCAACATGGAGGCAACCAAACCGTAGAGCAGGATGCTCTAAAATGATTGATTGCAGAACATGTGAATAGTGTACTGCAAGCTTTTGTGAGAGGATTACCAACGCAACGCAACCTCCTCCACCAGTTAATACAACAACTTTGGAGAACCCGCCTCCGGGGCTTGATAACTCTTGAAGAGGAGAAATTCCGAGTGAATCTCGCGATTGAGGGTCAGGTATACCAAATAATTCTAGTTTACAAAATTTAGTGCTAGCTTTGCAGAAATAGCTAAAGGAGCAAAACGAGCGTATAGAGCAAATATCTGGCGTGCCTCCCGTGACCAAAGGTGTGGATATTGACAAGTATTCACAATAACGCTGGAAGCCAAGTGCAACACCTTTGTCAATTGTCAAAATGTTTAAAATGCCTGATAGTCCAAAATATGATGGAACGTCTGACCGTCGGGATCACGTAACCGTGTTTATTACCCGCGTGAAATGCAATGATTTAACCAAGCAGGAGATCAAATCAGTTTTGGTTAAAAAGTTTAGCGAAACACTCACGAAAGGAACGTTAACATGGTATTCTCTCTTACATGATAATTCCATTGATTCTTTTGCTGAGCTTGCTGATTCATTTACAAAAGCACATTCGGGGGCTTAAAAAGTTGAAAAAGGGATGGAATACATCTTCAAGGCTAAACAAGAGAGTACATAATTGCTCATGGAATTCGTAGATAGAATTCAATGAGAGAGGATGATGTTGCCATGAGTACATGATAACTAGGCGGCTATGGCATTAGCGAGCAACTTGAATGAGAAAATTTAACAAGCCACGAGGAGATTGAAATAAAGTTTATGAGAATTTCCTGCAACAACTTTGAACGATGTATAGAATAGATACAGTACAAAGCTGCGGATAGAAGAAGATACGATTGTACAGCCAAAGGCTGAAGAAAGATGAGGTTCGAGACGCTCAGAATCAGAAAGAAGGTCTGGTAAAAATAGGCACGAGCCATACATGGGACCCGTAGGGCGAGACTCTCGATCTAAGCAAGAGAATGAACGATTTGATTCAAGATCAAGACAAAAAGACGCGAGTTCTTCATGCATGTTCAAAAAGGAGCGGGATGCCCGAAACAATAATTCCAGTACACAACCAAGAATAGGGGATTATAGCTTTAACATTAACACCTACGAACTAGTGGCTGTTTTAAGAGGTATGGGAGATAAGGTGCGATGGCCGAAAGAAATAAGATCAGATCCAAATAAAAGACACCCAGATTTTTTGTGCGAGTTTCATAATGATCATAGCAATAGTACAGTAGATTGCAAGCTTTTTCAAGGAGAGGTCAAACGTTTATTGAAGCAAGGCTATCTTACTGATCTGTTTAGTAAGAAAGGGAGACAATCATACATGAAAAAGACGAGAACCCCCAAAACCTCCATCACCAAAAATAACAGTCAACACCATAACCGGAGGAGATGAGGTCAATAGAGTAATATAGGTAGTCCCGAAAAAGACATCTAGAGTTACTGTAACTTACGAAAAGCGAGTCCGCCAAGTCTTAGATGGCGACAGTATAACATTTGACGATGAAGATGCGGACGACTTGATGATTTCTCACAACGATGCACTGGCAGTATCTCTACTTATACATGATACTAAGGTAAAACGAGTTTCGACTAAACCAGGTAGCTCAGTGAACATCATTTTACTGAGGGTGGTAAATGAAATGCGAGCTAATGATAAGGTCATACCAAAAGCATGGTCTTTGTCTGGATTTGAAAATTCAAGCGTTGTTTCGTATGGATAAGTTTTACTTGCCATATTTCCAAAAAGGGTCATCAAAGATACAAAGTTCTAGGTGATAGATGGGGACATAACCCATAATATAATCTTAGGAAGACCATGGATTCATGATATGGACGTTTTATCGTCCACATTACATCAAGTTATCAAATTCCCTTCACAGTGGGAAATCCGAAAAATCCGCGGAGATCAACAAGCTTCACGAAGTATTAACTTGATGGTGATAGGTGATAAATGGCCAAAAATGCATGATTTTGAGTGTATTTTTATCTCATTTGTCATGTCAGTTGCGGGAGATTACATGATATTTGAAGTGAATTATGCTCATTACGTATTTTTTATTTGTACGAGTGAGCTTGAATGATAATGGAGCAAAAGATATCAAATTATTACAAAAAGGAGTAAAATAGAAGGATTGAGAGCTCGTCTATTCTCGTGCATGGCACAAAAAGGGACACAGAAAAGGAGAAAAGTGAAGGCTTAAATCAAAGAATTTCAAAAGCGGAATCTGCGTCTATAGGCGTGCGACGCGATAAGGCAGACGCGATTTCCAGCTTTTCCCATCCGAAGTGGGATTGAAAAGTTCCGCACTTTAGCAACCCTAAGTGATATAAATATATTAAAAATGACTTTTTAAGGGTTAGACAACGTCTTTGGAGGCAAGAACAAGCAAGGAGCAAGACAGAAGATTCGGAAACGAGTTTTTATCTTTCTTCTTCCCTTTTCTTTTATTGGTGATGAATTCTTATATTGTAGTTGTGAAAGCAATTATGAGTAGCTAAACTCTTTATTATAGGGTTTGACGGAACCTCTTGGAGGATGAATTTTTGTTGTGTTTAATATAAGTTTTCCATTAGATTTTCTCTACTTGTTCAACTACGTGATTATTGTGGTTGATTGAGGAGCCCTCAATTGACTATGCCTATTTAGTGTGTATTACTTGGAAAAAGGTACATATTTAGGTAGTTGCTGAACAACATCACTCATAGCGTATATGAGAGATCAATACGAAGGGTTTAAAGGTGAGATTAGGAATAACGAAACCTTGATGCGATCTTAGTGAGCGGTAAACTAGTGCCATCTAGTGTAGTTCAGACGAATACGTCTAGTAAGTTGTTGTATTTGCTCGGAAGAGAATTACGATACCTAAAGTTCTCACGATTGGTAGAGAATAATTTCTAGGCAAATTTATAGGAGACGTAGCATAAGGGGGGAAATCGTAACCCTAGATCTTTCCAATCTTGTCTACAACATTTTCTTTATTAATAATAAAATTACAGCTTTGCACATGGATTCAAGCCTAATGAGTCGGGACCTCAATCGAACATACCATCAAGTTCCAATATCATACAAACTTAGTCGAATCCTCAAATCACCTCAAATCACCTCAAATAACACCACAAACACGAATTGCACATGGATTCAAGCCTAATGAGCTTTGAAATTTCCAAATTCTACAAACGACGTCAAAATCTATCAAATCATGTCCGATTGACCTCAAATTTTGTACACAAGTCACAAATGATGCCACGAACCTACTCCAACTTTTGGAAATCCTATACGACCCTGATATCAAAAAGTCCACTCCCGGTCAAACTTTTCAAAATTTTAACTTTCGCCATTTCAAGCTTAATTCCTCTATAGAACTCCAAATCACAATCCGGACTCGCTCCTAAGTTCAAAATCACCTAATTGAGCTAACAGGACTATCCAAACTCAAATCCGAGGTCGTTTACACATAAGTCAACATTCGGTCAACTTTTCCAACTTAAGCTTTCAATTAACAGACTAAGTGTTTCAATTCACTCTGAAATCTCTTCGGACCCGAACTAACCAATTCGGTAAGTCATATAACAGCTGTAGAGTACAAAAGGAGCAAAAAATTTGGGGAACGGGCTACAACTCTTGAAACGACCCGTCAGATCGTTACATTTAAATAAAACATTTATTTCAGAATCATGATATATTAATATCTTATCTATTTTTATTCTTAAAAAAATGGAAACCTTATCTTCACAAACTAGAATTAAGTTGAAAGTTATCTATTGATTTCTTCTATGATAATTTCAAAAAGGTTTTATATGTCAAGTATTACTAATACCACTGATTGAGTTTAATTCATCATCATGTTCATAAGATAGTGAGTTTAGCTGCTACGTATGTTTATACAATAGTTTTCTTTTATCATTTAAATAATTATTTGCATTTATTTTAATCAAAATTGTTATTTTTCAAATATTTGTTCGTTATTTATATATTTTTCTCTTTTCTATTAATTGAAATGTCCATGTACAACGCACGTACACTAAAGGCAAAGAGAGTGTGTGTGTATATATATAATCATTAGTTTTAGGACGATATATGATACTCCATCCGGTCCAAAATAAGTGATGTTTTGGATATTTTCACACAAGTTAAGAAATCTACCTTTTAGCATTAATTAGCAATGGAATTGACCATATTAACCTTTATTATCTCACATAAACACTCCTAACACATATTTCAACACTATTTACTCCAAGGACAATGTAAGAAAAAAATAATTTATTCATTCTTGAAATCTGAAAAAATTACTTATTTTGAATCACAAGAAAAAGCCAAAAAATCACTTATATCGGATCCCAAAAAATATCTTGTTGAACTGACTTTAAGACTTCCCACAAAATCCGCCTACAATAGGGCATGATTGAAGTTTGTCTATACTCGCCGACTACCAAAGTTGAATTTCCCCCCAAATATTTTCTTTTTAACCTCTACCAAAATGGTCGAATTTACTAAGTGAGAATCAAAGAAGGTAATACAAAATAAAAATAAAGAAAGTCATAGTATAATTATTTTTCTTGTTTTTCTTTCAAGCCGTGTCTCAAAACTCAAAAGAGATTGAAACTTCAATTTAATTATTTCAAATTTATCTACTCTTTTTTTTAACTACATTTTTGTGCCGATCGAGTACTATCACAAAGGTTATTTGTTAGAGCCTTCTATTTATTTTTTGGTAATAATATAGAAATTCCTTTATTTTGCTAAATTAGTTGGCTAATGTTCAGATTTATGTATTGAATTCTTAAAAAGTTACTAAGACAGTTTTGATAAAGCAGTATAACATCTCTTAGTGTTTTCTATTGGACATTGATTTCCATTTTTACATTCAAAATGATTAGTATATAGTTGATTCAAATAGAGTCCAACTAGTTTGAGATTAAAATACAATTTATTTTTTCTCAACCAAAAAAATCTACCAATAAAATTTTAGAATGATAGAACTGTTGAGATTAATTATTGCTAATCATTTGCTTGTATTACTATTTATTAGCTTAATTAGATAGTTGGTTAGTGGTTGAGTTAGTTAGTGGTTAAGTTTGGACAGCTGTCCATCTGCTGGTAGTTAGTGGCTTAGGCTAGCTTCTTTTCTTCCTCCTAGCTTAGTCCGTTACTCTGTATATATACACACATACATGTGTGTAGTGAAGTTTAACATTTTCAGAAGCAATGAAATCGATATATTCTGGAATGTTCCTCCTCCATTGTCTTGCAACTTCGAGATTGCAGATCTAAGCATCCGCCATTGTTGCCACTACATTCCGAGCTGAGCTAGAGAGAAAATTAATATTTCATTACTATATTTTAATATGGTATCAGAGCATAGGTAAGAAATTTCAATTCATTTCTTAGATCTGTTGAATCTAATCTCGTAATCTTCGTTTTGTTTTTGCTTTTCTAATCGAGTGCACACAGACCTCGATTTCATCAAATACAACAGTTTTTCCTCTTGAAGCCTCTATTACTCCTCTAATTTTTTTTTGAAGTTAAAATTCTGTGTTGATCGAATTTCGTTTGAATCTTACATTGTAAGAAATGGCTAATGACGGAGACACTGAACGACCTGCACCTACTGTGACTGAAACTCTCAATAAACCAATTGTTGATGCTAG
This sequence comes from Nicotiana glauca, assembly GCA_026770625.1. Lineage (NCBI taxonomy): Eukaryota > Viridiplantae > Streptophyta > Magnoliopsida > Solanales > Solanaceae > Nicotiana > Nicotiana glauca. The sequence goes on from MU719914.1 coordinate 147,556, forward strand.
CAGCCCTCTTTACATTCATCCCTCTGACAATCCGGGGATAGCTTTGGTTCTTGTTCCTTTTGATGGTTTTGGCTATCGCTCATGGAGAAGAGGTGTGATGAGAGCCCTTTCTATGAAAAATAAACTGGGCTTCATCAATGGTGACTGCAAAAGGCCAAATCTAGATTCCTCAAACTATCAATTGTGGGAGAGATGTGATGATATGGTAACTTAAGGGATTTTGAACTCTTTGGCAAAGGAGAATGCAGATAGTGTTGAATATGTGACAGATGCAGTCGAATTGTGGAAGGAACTTGATGATCGATATGATCAAACAAATGGAACAAAACTCTACCAAATTCAAAAGGAGCACTCGACTACTACACAAAAATAAAGAAGTTATGGGAGGAACTCACTACCTTGATTGCCAAATCTCATTGCACATGCAACTGCACATGTGGAGCAAAGGAAAATATGCACAAGGAAGAACAGGATAGAAGGCTAATATAGTTCCTTATGGGGATGAATGAGGCTTATATTGTTGTTCGAGGAAGTATCCTCATGATAAACCCCCTTACCACAATTGCACATGCCTTCTCACTATTGATTCAGGAAGAACGACAAAGGGAAATTAAACCTCACAACTACTTAGCTCTTGAGTCATCAGCCCTAAATATCAACACAAGCAGGACAACATCTTTCAAAACAAATTATTCTCCTAACAACACTCAAAGCTACAGGAACAGACCCTTCTGTGATTACTGTAAAAGACCAGGTCACACAAAAGAGAAATGTTATAAGCTTCATGGCTATCCTCAAGGCTCAAATCAGAATCAGAATACAAACCTGAATTACAACCAAGCTTCCAATTTCAATCAGAACCCAAGGCAAAGCTATAACGATGGGAATAATTCAAGTGCAAATCAAGGTGCCAGGTTTAATAGGGGAAATAGGGGAGTAACTAATGCTAATGTAGCAGCCACAGAAACTCAAATTCTAGTAATGAGAACTGCAATACTCAAAATGTCAGTCTCACAAAGGAGGAATACAGTCAACTTATGAACCTGCTGTAACAGTTACAAACAGGAGGAGTGAGAGACAACCTAGACAATGTCAACACCTTATCAGAAAACTTTGCAGGTATAATAGCTTGCACCTCCTCCATTGATTTTGGGAAACTCTCATGTGAATGTTTCAAAAACAAGATTGATTCATGGATTATAGATTCAGGGGCATCAAACAACATGACCTTTAATAGATCCTTACTAACCAATATAATAACCTTACTTTATCCCCTGCTTGTTATTCTCCCAAATGGTTATAAAGTAAAGGTGACTGAGATTGGTAGTGTTTCACTTACTCGTGAGATCATACTGAATATGGTGATGTTGGTTCCCTTCTTTTAAATACAACCTGATTTCTGTTCATTCTCTAGCTTCTCATCTCAATTGTCTTGTTACATTCATCAAGTTTTATTGTATACTGCAGGCCCCTTCAATGAAGAGGCATATGGTGATTGGTAGAGTCAAAGATGGGCTCTACATCCCGTGTCCAAGGTGCTTGAAGAACAACAGTACAGGTCCTAGAGCAAGTGTCACTGATTTCATGTCCACTCCTATCACTCACTGCACTTGTAACACACAATGTCCACTCCACTCTGTTGTGAATATAACACCTCATGCCAATAAATGTGTTTCTTCATCCTCAATTGTAAATAGTCCAAGTGCAGGCAATGAAAGACAGTTTCCTTTTGAGAATTCTTTTTCTAATTGCTCTAGTTCTTCTTCTTATATTTGTGTTAAATACCATGTGGATGTTTTGTGGCATAACAGACTTGGACATGTTCCCTTTGTGAAAATGAAGAACATTCCCTCTATTCCTATAACCTTTTCCTCCAAACAGGCCTTCAATTGCACCATTCGCCCAATGGCCAGACAAGAAAGACTTCCTTTTCCTCAGAAAACTAGTATAACCAATAAGATTTTTGAGCTCTTACACATTGACTTATGGGGACCATATCATGTGCCCACACATGATAAGTATAAGTACTTCATGACCATTGTAGATGATTTTAGCAGAACTACATAGATTCACCTTCTCTATAGTAAAATCAATGCTTATCAAGTCCTCAAAGGATTCCTCAATTTGGTAGAAAACCAATTTGGAGTAAAGGTTAAAGCTGTGAGAACAGATAATGGACTGGAGTTTACCAACACAGAAACAACCATGCTATTCCAGTCTAAAGGCAGCATACATTAAAAGACTTGCCCTTACACCCCACAGCAAAATGGGGTGGTGGAAAGAAATATAAGTATCTCCTTGAGACAGCCAGGGCTCTCCTCTTTCAGTCCAAACTACCCCGGAATTATTGGGGGGAATGCATTCTATGTGAAACCTTCATCATAAATAGATTGCCTTCCACTTCCATTAATAACCAAACTCCCTATGAACTGCTATACAAAAAAAAGCCAAAGTATTCTCACTTGAAGAGTTTTGGGGGTCTGTGCTACTATACTGTACCTAAGCCTCATAGATATAAATTTGAACCTAGAACAACACCATATGTCTTTGTTGGCTACCCTTTCAATACAAAGGGATACAAAGTCCTAAGTCTGGCCACAAGAAAAATTACTGTTTCCAGAGATGTCACTTTCAATGAGTATATCTTCCCATTTGCAACCAACTTAGACATGTGTTCCCAATGTAGTGCCCCCTACTCAAATCCTTTCATTGAACCCTCTGATAGTACAGAAAATACACAACAAACATCTGATCATTTGGATGTTCAAGGGGGGTAATGTTGAGAAAACAACTAATCTCATGTCACCTACACATGATCATTTGTCACCCAATTCTCCTGCACAGCCTTCACCACAAAGCTATATTGAATAGTCTCCTGCAGAACCTATACAATTGAGACAGTCATCAAGAACACATAAAATACCTAGTTACTTACAGGACTATGTACATTCCCTACCTAAGCTTAAGCCAAACACCAACTCCCTTACTGCATTATTTTCTGTGAATCACCATGTTGCCTCTGATCTACTAACTCCTAACAATCAAGCTCTTATGAGAAATGTTTGTCATGACAGGGAACCATCATCATATGAGGAAGCAGCCATTGATCCTACATGGCAAGCTGCAATGACACAGGAGTTTGAAGCTCTTTACTCCTATCACACTTGGAACTTGGTAGCTCTACCACCAGGAAAGCAAGCAATAGGGTGCAAGTGGGTTTATAAAGTGAAGCATAAAGCAGATGATAGTATTGAAAGGTTCAAGGCTAGGTTGGTTGTAAAAGGCTACACACAACAGGCAAGAATAGACTACACAGAAACATTCTCCCCAGTAGTGAAGATGACAACAATGAGAGCATTGATAGCCACATCAGTAAAGAAAGGCTGGTGCATATCCTAGCTAGACGTAAATAATGTCTTTCTTCATGGGGACCTCAATGAGGAAGTATATATGCAGATCCCCCCGGGCTTGTTGTGGACAAACCTGGACTGGTATGCAATCTAAACAAGTCTCTCTATGGGTTGAAACAAGCCAGTCGATAGTGGTATGCAAAATTGACCGAGGCCTTATGCTCAAGAGGCTATACACACTCCATGAATGATTATTCTCTCTTTTACAAGAAGAATGGGCACTCATTGGTGTACCTTGCAGTGTATGTTGATGATGTATTGCTTACTGGAACTGATGAAGAAGAAATCACACACTTGAAATATCTTTTGCATGAAAAGTTCAAGATCAAAGACCTGGGGAAGCTACATTTCTTCTTGGGACTAGAGGTGATGTACAAAGATGATGGTGTGATCGTATCTCAAAGGAAGTTTGTACTGGACATGTTGAAGGAGTATAATTGCCTTGACTGTAAGTCATGTTCATCACCTTTAGATCCTACAGTGAAGTTGAAAGCTAAAGAAGGTGCCATTCTACAAGACCCTACATACTACAGGAAATTGGTAGGAAAGCTAAATTTCCTAACTAACACTAGGTTGGACATATCATATGGTGTTCAGCACCTAAGTCAATTTATGCAGGAGCCTAGAGAGCCACACTTGAAAGCAGCCTTTCACCTCCTTAGGTATTTGAAAGGTGATCCCACTATGGGAATTTTCATGTCCACAGACACAAACTACACCATTAGAGCATATTGTGATACAGATTGGGCTAGTTGTCCAGATTCTAGGAAATCGATCACAGGCTACTTGGTGCTTCTGGGAAATAGCCCTGTTAGTTGGAAGTCCAAGAAACAAGAAACTATTTCACTGTCTTCCACATAATCAGAGTACAGGGCCTTAAGAAAAGTGGTGGGAGAACTAGTGTGGTTGAATAGGTTGTTTGAAGAACTAAGTGTCCCCTTTTCAATGCCTATTTCGGTATATTATGATAGCCAATCTGCGCTTCACATTGCCAGGAATCCAGTCTTCCACGAGAGGACCAAGCACATGAAAGTGGACTGTCACTTTGTGCACGGCCAATTACAAGCAAGGCTGATCTCACTCCACCACATTGGTACAGATGATCAATTGGCAGATATTCTAACTAAGGCCTTGACTTGGATCAAGCATGGCACCACATTACGCAAGTTGGCTGTGTTTGCAACACCTCCAACTTGAGGGGGTGTTGAGATTAATTATTGCTAATCATTTGCTTTTATTACTATTATTAGCTTAATTAGATAGTTGGTTAGTGGTTGAGTTAGTTAGTGGTTAAGTTTGGACAACTGTCCATCTGCTGGTAGTTAGTGGCTTAGGCTAGCTTCTTTTCTTCCTCCTAGCTTAGTCCGTTACTCTGTATATATACACACATACATGTGTGTAGTGAAGTTTAACATTTTCAGAAGCAATGAAATCGATATATTCTGGAATGTTCCTCCTCCATTGTCTTGCAACTTCGAGATTGTAGATCTAAGCATCCGCCATTGTTGCCACTACATTCCGAGCTGAGGTAGTGAGAAAATTACTGTTCCATTGCAATATTTTAATAAGAACAAATGATGAGGCTTAAAAGTAAGAAATCAAGCTAGTTTTATTGATTAACGTATAGAAGGAAATGATATCTAACATCAAAGTTGTGGTGAAGTGGCAAGTAAGTAATTCTTCTTCTTTAATCTCGGGTTTGAGTCATGGACAAGTTGCGTTTATTAGAGAGTACTTTACTTTATCCTTTAAAGTGAAACTTATCAACACGAATTTAATGCACGGCTCAAATGAACTAAGTAACTTTTACTTACACTATGAATTTGTGTTAGAATATTTATTAAATATATATAATTATTTAATTGCGTCCATAAATAAGTTATGAGTTCAACAACAAATTTAGAACCCATAAACTTCAAACCTTGATTCCTCACGTGATGAAAGCGCATACAAGACATACGATGAGAAATCAAAACAAATAAAATTTAATTTCTAACCAGCTAACTAAGAATCCGATGAAAAAAAATTGATTTTATAATGATTTTTCGATAAAGCGATTTCTTGTGAACAACTCTCTTCATAAACAGAGGCAAATAACAACATAAACAGTAAGTGTACGTGTCAACAATCTCGAACTCGAATTACACTAAATTAAGAATTTAAGTTATATAAACTAATAATATTTTTTAATATTATCAATAAATTTTACTTTTGTTGCTATTTTTATTGAATTATCAATTAAACTTACGTGTAATCATCTAATAAGTAATCTGATTGTGTTATATACTATTTGTATTATAGTGCATACAACTTAAACTCTTTAATTAAATAATTTAACTTATGTTCATGTGTACTGTCAGTATATTATATACTATACTCTCTCTATTCTCTTTTACCAGTTCAGTATACTAAAAAATTCCTTTTTATTTATCCATTAAACCAAATTCAGAGAAATTATTATTTTCTTCAAGTGTCACTCTTATCATTAAGTAGTGACATTCCAATCATTACATTGTTAATAGGATTTTAATTATCATTAATAAGAATAATTTAATTAAACAAACTAGTACCAAAAAAATAATTTAACGGGAGTATAAATAATACTTAACCAATACTCCCTCTGTTTCAATTTATGTAAACCTATTTCCTTTTTAGTTTGTGCTAAAAAGAATGACTTCTTTCCCTATTTGAAAATAATTTAGCTTTATGCAATGATTTATAGCCACACAAAATATGTGCTTTATTCTACACCACAAGTTCAAAAGTCTTATCTCTTTTCTTAAACTCCGTGCCCAGTCAAATAAGTTCACATAAATTGAAACGGATGGAGTAGTAAAAAGGGTTGAAAGGAGTATTATATAAGTTAAACTCTTAATTAAAATACACTGATGCCCTAGTAACTATAACCATAAATCACGTACATAAAACACGTCAAAAAATAGGACACAGAAAACAATAAACTTAGCCCCCACCCCCGCCTCCTACTCCGAGCCCGAAACCAAAATATTGTTATTTTGGACTCAAAAGACACAAATAAGTGTAAAAAAAAAAATAACCATTATATATACAATACCAGAAAACCTGGCATTGTATAATAACGATAACAGCACCGTTAATATTGCGTTGAATCTGACACAGTAATTCAACGCCAAAAAACCTGGCGTTGTATCCTTTGTGTGTACTATATGTCAGTCTACAAAATTTTTTGGCGTGTAATGCATTAAGGTGATAGTACTTTAGGACAAATGAACTTGCCTTCTGCATATGTATATCTTCTAGTCTACCTTAGCAAATGAAATATGACTTTACAAGTTCGGGTGTACTCTATTTTTTGTTAGATTTTAAATTTATAGTGAAAATTTTATTAAATATTAATAATATATAAAGTAATTGCAAATAAACTACTATCTCCGTTTTAATTTATATAAATCTATTTG
>MU719914.1:156435-183534 GCA_026770625.1 Nicotiana glauca
TTTTTTTAAAAACTTATGGACAAACAGGTCCTTAAAGGAACTTTAAATTCTGGACAAACCCTCACCCACCACTACTTCCCAAATAACTAAACAAAACATGGATTGCCTCTAAAATCCAACATCTCAACCTCCTAAACAGAACACCATCCTCTGTAGTTCCCTATGCAAAGCCATACATCTGAGTAAAGTAGAATTTATAGGAACCCTTTTTCACCTCCACGGTTCACTGTTGTCCCAAAAGTCCAGTTCCCATTTTAGCTAAAGTACTATCACGCCAACATCTCAACCTTCAAATACTATATGTCAGGATACAACGCCAGGTTTTTTGGCGTTGAATCACTGTGTCAGATTCAACGCCAGAAAACCTGGCGTTGTAATACAACGCCGGGTTTTCTGGCGTTGTATATATAATGGTAATTTTTTTTTTTTTTACACTTATTTGTGTCTTTTGAGTCCAAAATAACAATATTTTGGTTCCGGGCTCCTCCTACTCCCTCACTCCCCGCCCTCCACCCAACCCAAAACCCCAACACACGTGATGCAGTTTCTCTGAACTCATTGATACATGTATTTTTCAGAATTCAGAATTTTTTTTAATTTTTTTTTGTTTGAAAGTATAGGATTTGAATAGTAGGTGGAAGATGAGAGTTAGTGAAATATGTCGAGTTTGGTCTCTATGTATAGAAGTGAATTGAAGAGAATTCAAGAAAGATACAATGGAAAGTCCAATTATTTAAGGAAATATGGGAGCGTAGTGACCCAGGAAATGCACTTTTTATAGTGTTTAAGTAACTTTATTTTTGTATTGTATTTGTTAAGGTAAAGAACTTTTGCATTATCAGTGTAATTTAATTAGTTACAACAAATTATTTACCTTATTTAGGTAATCTAGTAGTATAACAACATTAAGGACGAAGCTAAAGTGTACTCTCGCCATTTCAAATTAGATGATATATTTCGCTTATCGAGTGAGTAGTTTACAGGTTCAGTCAAATTCAATAGCTGCAGTCCACACTTTGTATTTGTCTTAAGAAATTCATTAAATATGAATAAATTATTAATTTAAAAATCAGTAACTGTGACGACCCGACCCGTCAGCTCATGAGTTACCGCTCCGTTTTCCCCATTTCTGCTTCTTTATGTTTCGTTATCCATGTCTTATGTGGTCGAGTTGATTTGGCTTGCGTTGGAGTAGATTTGGTAAGAAATGAGACACTTAGTCTCTTTTAAGAAGGCTTGAGTTGGAAAAGTCAACAGGATGTTGACTTATGAGTTAGAGGGCTCGGATATGAATTACGATGGTTCAGTTAGTTTCGGGAGGTGATTTGTGGCTTAGAAGTGTGATCGGATGTGGTTTTGGAGGTCCGGTGTAGAATTAGGCTTGAATTGGCGAAGTTAGTATTTTGGCGAATTTCGATTGTTAGGTGAGATTTTGATCTGGAGGTCGGAATGGAATTCCGAGAGTTTCTATAGCTTCGTTATGTGATTTGAGAGGTGTGTGCAAAATTTCAGGTCATTCAGAGGTGGTTTGGTTGGGTTTTTGATCAAATGCGTGTTTCGAAGTATTTGGAAAACTTAGGCTTGAATTCAGTGTGAATTGATGGTTCTGGTGTTGTTTGAGGTACTTTGATGATTGGAACAAGTTTGAATGATGTTTTAGGATGTGTTGGTGCTTTTGGTTGAGGTCCCGGGGGCCTCGGGGTGATTTTGAATGGCTAACGGGAAGTTTTGAACTTGGGAGAATTGCAGAAAATGCAGCAACAGGTGCAGGCAGATTTTGGCCTTCGCGATCCCGAGCAGGCCCTCGCATTCACGTAGAAAGGGTTCCAGAAGCTGGGCAGAAAGTTTTTAAATATTTCATCCGCGAGCTTAAGTCATTTTCCCACCATTGTTGAGTATTTTGAGAAGTCTTTGGGAGAAATTGAAGAGGGATTCGAGAAGGATTGATTTGAGGTAAGTTTTATGAACCAAAAACGTGATTAAATTGTGAAATTAACTTAGAAATTCATGAAAATTTAGCTATAAATAGAAGAACTAGGGCTTGAGATTTTGAGATCTTAAATTGGGGATTTGAAGGGCCATTTGAGGTCGGATATGAGAACTTTTGATATGTATGGACTCGTGGAAGGATAAGGAACCCGTTGATGTAAAAAATTTTGAGTTTTGAGAAGTGGGCCTGGGGCTTGGATTTTGCTAATTTCGGGATTTTTGATATTTTTCGATTATTTTCATTTAGGTTTTGTTTCCTTAGCCTATTATGACGTATTTGCTCTGGTTTTAGTTAGATTTGACTCGCGAGGAGGCCGATTTGAGAGGCAAGGGCATAGCGAGCTAGAGCTTTAGCCGGTTCGAGGTGAGAAATGAATGTAAATGATGTCCCGAGGGTTTGAAATCCCGGATTTGCACATCGTAGTGCTATATTGAGGTGAGGCACACGCTCAATGACGAGCGCGGGGTCATTTATTATTGGGGATTGTGACTTGGTCCGTCCCTAGTGATGCTTTTACCGCATATTTGATTGAAGCTTGATTGATAGCATCATTATTTGGACGGATTGTCATAGTTGGGCTTCGTGCCAACTATTTGAACCTTTCGAGGAGTTTTTATCACTATTTCCTCACTATTTTGATTTACTACTTGAACTCAGTCGTACAGTTTTCTACTGTGTTACAATTCAGCCACTTTTACTCGATTTTTGAAACTAAAATGATATGTTAAATGATGTTTTGGGCTGAGAGTTACTGTTTTACTAGTGCCTGATGGGCTTATATGATTTCTGGACTGAGTATGGCCAAGGGCCAGATATGAGGATACCATGGGATCGGGTTGCGCGCCCCTGAAGTGTTATTCTGATATTGATATGTGGCCTAGGGCCTAGATTGGTGCCACGAGATGGCTTGTTATTGCGCTTGGGCCGTAAGGGCCCCCTTCTGGAGTCTGTACACCCCCAGTGAGCGCCGTCGATGATAAATATATGGATCAAGCTGCACGCCGAAGAGGGTACTATGGGGTACCGTTCTATGTGTTGATTTCCTTTATATGTCTGTCACTTAACTGTTTATCTGTGGTAGCATTTCCAAATTTCGACTTCCATGGTTTATCGCTTTCATATTACTTGTTTTTAAGCTGCCGCATTATACATTACTCTGTGTTTCTCCGTGATTTCTTATTCTCAATCATTATTTATGCTTATTACTCACTGGGTCGGAGTACTCACATTACTCCTTGCACCTTGCGTGCAGATCCAGGTGCATCTAAGGCTGTTGAGGATTTTCAGTCGGGCAGTGCATATCCGGGAGCATCGAGGTAGCTACACTGCGTCCGCAGCCCTGATCTCTCCCTTCTATCCTCTTATTTTATCCGTATTCCCTAGATTGCTATGTATTAGGCTATTAAACTTGTATTAGAGGCTCAGACTTGTGACTCCGGATCTATATGGGCTATGTAGTAGGATTATTATTCGAAATTCTGCCTGTTTAACTCTTATTTTAGAATTCTAATATGATGATTTGGAAATTCAACTGTGTTAGCTAATAATGAACTGCATAGGAAATGGGTTAAGGTTGTTAATTGGTCAAGCTTGCCTAGAAGTGTGTTGGGTGCCATCACGACCGGGGTTGGGGTCGTGACAAGTTGGTATCAGAGCCTAGGTTACATAGGTCTCGCAAGTCATGAGCCGATTTAGTAGAGTCTCGGAGATCGGTACAGATACGTCTGTATTTATCCTCGAGAGGCTGCAGAACCTTGAGGAAAAACTTCATATTTTTGAAATTCTTGTCGTGTGACTTTGTTGATCCGAGAACTAAACTTTTGATATTCTATTCTCTCGTAGATGGCGAGGACTCGCGCTACCGGACAAGGTGGATGACCACCAGTGCCACCCACTGAGGCCACCAGAGGCCGTGGGCGCGGTCGTGGTTGTGGCAAAGGCAGAGCAGTGAGGGCACCACCTGAGGATCCACCAGTTGCCCCAGCTCTAGATAAGACTTTAGCAGCACCAGTTCAGGCACCAGCTGTGCCCATCGTGATCCCAGGTCTATAGGATACCATGGCACAGATCTTGACAGTTTGCACTGGCCTGGCTTAGGCAGTTTCAGCCACCACAGCAGCAGCTACTTCGCAGGCCGGGGGAGGTAACCAGACCCCCGCTGCTCGCACACCTGAGCAAGTAGTGCAGGGACTACAGACGCCAAAGGCACCTCCAGCTTAGCCGGTTGCACCAGTGCAGGAGTTCAGGGTTCCAGTTATGCCAGAGGATGAGCAGCGTCGTCTTGAGAGGCTTGGTAGACTCTAGCCTCCGACATTCAGTGGCGCTGAGGGCGAGGATGCCCAGGGTTTTCTTGACAGGTGTCAGCGGATGCTCCGTACAACAGGGATTCTCGAGTCTAGTGGTGTGGAATTTACCACCTTCCAGTTTACTGGGTCTGCCTTTACTTAGTAGGAGGATTTTGAGAGGCGTAGGCCTATCGGTGCAGCACCCCTTTCTTGGCAGTAGTTCTCCACTCTCTTCTTGGAAAAGTATGTGCCGTAGTATTGCAGAGAGGAGCTGCGTAGGCAGTTTGAGTGGTTGACACAGGGAGATATGACTGTGACCCAGTTTGAGATGAGGTTTTCTGAGTTGGCTCGTCATGCCACCTGGATGATTCCGTCAGATCGTGAGAGGATCAGGAGATTTGTGGATGGCCTTAACTACCATCTCCGTATTCTAATGACTAGAGAGAGAGTATTGGGTGCTACATTCAAGGAGGTGGTGGATATCGCTCGTGAAATTGAGACAGTTCATCGTCGGGAGCAAGAGGAGAGGGATGCTAATAGGCTTCGTGGATCGGGTAGTTATAGTGGTGCTCCTTCGAGGGGCCAATTCTAGCATGGTAGAGGTCGTTCTTTCAGGCCTGTTCAGTCAGCACATCCAGAGTATCGTGGGGCATCTTCAGGTCGTGGTCATCCTGGGTCCCAACAGGGCCAACCTTCACTCGGCGCCCTCCCAGCTTAGAGTTCATCTCATGCCCCATCAGCTCAGGGTTCTTCCGCACCGAGTGCAGCTGCTATCACTCCGGTGTGAGGGGTTCCCTTCAGTCCCCATCTCCAGCATCAGGTAGTTGTTATGAGTGCGAAGAGTTTGGTCACATGAGGAGGCAGTGCCCTCGACTTCGTGGTGGTCAGCTTCAGTAGAGGGGTCAGCCCTCGACTTCTGCTCTGGTTACTTCACCACTCGCCCATCTAGCTAGGGGTGGAGATCAGGCAGCCAGGGGTCACCCCAGAGGGGGTGGTCGATCAGGTGGTGGCCAGGCTCGGTTTTATGCTATTCCAGGTAGGACATATGCCATTGCTTCAAATGCTGTCATTACAGGTATTGTTTCAGTCTGCCACAAAGATGCCTCCGTATTATTTGATTCCGGTTCCACCTATTCTTATATGTCCTCATATTTTTCTCATTATTTGGGTGTGCCCCGGGAGTTTCTTGCTTTACTTGTTCATGTGTCTACCCCAGTGGGCGACACTGTTGTTGTGGACCGTGTGTACTGGTCATGTGTTGTGACTATCGGGGGCCTGGAGACCCGAGTTGATCTATTGCTATTGAGAGTGGTGGAATTTGATGTTATTTTGGGCATGGATTTGTTATCTCCGTGTCATGCTAAGACAGTCACTTTGGCCATGCTGGGTGTACCGCGGATCAAGTGGCGTAGTGTGACTGATTATGTTCCGAGTAGAGTGATTTCTTTCTTGAAGGCCCAGCATATGGTTGGGAAGGGTTGTCTCTTGTATCTTGCCTTTGTGAGGGATGTTGGAGCTGAGGCTCCTAGTATTAATTCTGTCCCAGTTGTGAGGAACTTCCCTGATGTATTTCCTACAGACCTGTCGGGCATGCCACCGGATAGGGATATTGATTTTGGTATTGACCTGGTGCCTGGCACTCAGCTCATTTCCATTCCTCCATATCGCATGTCACTAGTAGAGTTGAAAGAATTGAAAGATCAGCTTCAGGAACTCCTAGATAAGGGGTTTATTCGGCCTAGTGTGTCACATTGGGGTGCGCCGGTTCTGTTTGTGAAGAAGAAGGATGGCACAATGAAAATATGCATCAATTATAGGCAATTGAACAAGGTAACAATTAAGAACAAGTATCCCCTGCCTCGTATTGATGATTTATTTGACCAACTTCAGGGAGCGAGGGTGTTTTCCAAGAATGATCTCTGTTCGGGTTATCACCAGTTGAAGATCAGGGATTCAGATATTCTTAAGACTGCTTTCATGCATTTGATGAACAGTGTATTTAGGACTTATCTAGATTCATTCGTTATTATTTTCATTGATGATATTACGGTGTACTCACGTAGTTAGGAGGAGCACGTGGAGAATTTGCGAGTTGTATTGCAGAGATTGCAGGAGGAAAAGCTTTATGCAAAGTTCTCCAAGTGTGAGCTTTGGCTCGGCTCAGTGGCTTTCTTGGGACACATGGTGTCCAGCGAGGGTATTCAGGTTGATCCAAAGAAGATAGAGGCAGTTCAAAGCTGCCCTAGACCGTCCTCAGCCACAGATATTCGTAGCTTTCTTGGGTTGGCATGCTATTATATCCGGTTTGTTCAGGGATTCTCATCTATTGCATCGCCCTTGACCAAGTTGACTCAGAAGGCTGCTCCATTTTTATGGTCGGACGAGTGTGAGGACAGCTTTCAGAAGCTCAAGACAATTTTGACCACAACTCCAGTATTGGTTTTGCGATCAGCTTCAGGTTCATATACCGTGTATTGTGATACTTTGAGAGTTGGGATTGGTTATGTATTGATGCAAGAGGGTAGAGTTATTGCTTATGCTTCTCGTCAGTTGAATCCCCATGAGAAGAACTACCCTGTTCATGATTTAGAGTTGGCTGCCATAGTTCATGCATTGAAGATCTGGAGGCATTACTTGTATGGCGTATCTTGTGAGGTATTCACTGATCATTGCAGTTTTCAGCATTTATTCAAGCAGATGGATCTTAATTTGAGGCAGTGGATATGGCTAGAGTTGCTTAAGGATTATGATATTCCTATTCTGTACCATCCGGGAAAGGCCAATGTAATGGCCGATGCATTGAGCTGAAAGGCAGTGAGTATGGGGAGTTTGGCATATATTCCAGTTGGGGAGAGACCCCTTGCAGTTGATGTTCAGGCCTTGGCCAATCGGTTTGTGAGATTAAATACTTCGGAGCCAGTCGGGTGTTGGCTTGTGTGGTTTCTCGGTCTTCCTTATATGATCGCATCAGAGAGCACCAATATGATGATCTGCATTTACTTGTCCTTAAGGATAGAGTTTAGCATGATGATGGCAGGGATGTGACCAACGGTGATGATGGCGTGTTGAGGATACAGGGCCGGATTTGTGTGCCCAATGTGGATGGGCTTAGAGAGTTGATTCTGGAGGAGGCCCATAGCACGCGGTATTCCATTCATCCAGGTGTTGCGAAGATGTACTAGGATCTTAGACAGCATTATTGGTGGCGGAGAATGAAGAAGGATATTGTGGGGTTTGCAGCTCGGTGTCTCAATTGTCAACAGGTGAAATATGAGTATCAGAGACCAGGTGGATCGCTTCAGCAGATGGTTATCCCCGAGTGGAAGTGGGAGAGGATCACTATGGATTTTGTTACCGGACTCCCACAGACTTTGAAGAAGTTCGATGCTATTTGGGTAATTGTAGACAGGCTGACCAAGTCCGCGCACTTCATTCCTATCTGTACTACTTATTCCTCAGAGCGACTGGCAGAGATTTATATCCGAGAGATTGTTCGGTTGTATGGTATTCCGATTTCCATCCTCTCTGATAGGGGTACTCAGTTTACTTTCTAGTTTTGGAAGTCTGTTCAGCGAGAGTTGGGAACTCAGGTGCAGTTGAGCACAACTTTTCACCCTCAGACGGACGGACAGTCCGAGCGCACCATTCAGATATTGGAGGATATGCTAGTGTTATTGATTTCGGAGGGTCATGGGATCGATTTTTGCCGCTTGCAGAGTTTGCCTACAACTACAGCTACCAGTCGACTATTCAGATTGCTCCATACCAGGCTTTGTACGGGAGGCGATGTAGATCTCCAGTTGGTTGGTTCGAGCCCGGTGAGGCTAGGCTATTAGGGATAGATTTGGTTCAGGATGCTTTAGATAAAGTGAAGGTAATTCAGGAGAGACTTCGTACGGCGCAGCCGAGGCAGAACAGTTATGCAGACAGGAAGGTTCGAGATGTATCCTATATGGTTGGTGAGAAAGTACTATTGAAGGTTTCACCTACGAAAGGTGTTATGAGATTCGGAAAGAAAGGGAAGTTGAGTCCGCGGTTTATTGGGCCTTTTGAGGTACTTCGGAGGATTGAGGAGGTGGCTTATGAGCTTTCCTTGCCACCCATCTTGTCGAGTGGGCAGCCAGTTTTCCATGTTTCTATGCTCCGGAAGTATATTGTAGACTCGTCCCATGTTCTGGATTTCTGTACGGTTCAGTTGGAGGGTGATTTGACTTATGATGTGGAGCCAACAGCCATTTTGGAGCGCCATGTTCGGAAGTTGAGGTCAAAGGATGTTGCTTCAGTGAAAGTGCAGTGGAGAGGTCGGCCCGTGGAGGAGGCTACCTGGGAGATCGAGCAGGAGATGCGGAGCAGATATCCTCACCTGTTTGAGGCTTCCTGTATGTTTCTTGGCTCGCTCGAGGATAAGCGTTTGTTTAAGTTGGGGAGGATGTGATGACCCGACCCGTCGTCTCATGAGTTACCGATCCGTTTCCCCCATTTATGATTCTTTATGCTTTATTATCCGTGTCTTATGTGGTCGAGTTGATTTGGCTTGCGTTGGAGTGGATTTGGTAAGAAATGAGACACTTAGTCTCTTTTAAGAAGACATGAGTTGGAAAAGTCAACCGTATGTTGACTTATGAGTTAGAGGGCTTGGATGTGAATTTCGATGGTTCGGTTAGTTTCGGGAGGTGATTTGTGGCTCAGGAGTGTGGTCGGATGTGGTTTTGGAGGTCCGGTGTAGAATTAGGCTTGAATTGGCAAAGTTAGTATTTTGGCGAATTCCGGTTGTTAGGTGAGATTTTAATCCGGGGGTCAGAATGGAATTCCAAGTGTTGCTATAGCTTCGTTATGTGATTTGGGAGGTATGTGCAAAATTTCAGTTCATTCGGAGGTGGTTTGGTTGGGTTTTTGATCAAATGCGTGTTTCAGAAGTATTTGGAAAACTTAGGCTTGAATTCAGCGTGAATTGATGGTTCTAGTGTTGTTTGAGGTGCTTTAATGATTGTAACAAGTTTGGATGATGTTTTAGGATGTGTTGGTTCTTTTGGTTGAGGTCCCGGGGGCCTCGGGGTGATTTCGGATAGCTAACGGGAAGTTTTGAATTTGGGAGAATTGCAGAAAATGCAGCAACAGGTGCAGGCAGATTTTGGCCTTCGCGATCGCGAGCAGCCCTTGCGTTCACGTACAAGGGGTTCCAGAAGCTGGGCAGAAGGTTTTTAAATATTTCATCCGCGAGCTTAAGTCATTTTTCCACGATTGTTGAGTATTTTGAGAGATCTTTGGGAGAAATTGAAGAGGGATTCGTGGAGGGTTGATTGGAGGTAAGTTTTACGAACCAAAAACGTGATTATATTGTGAAATTAACCTAGAAATTCATGGAAATTTAGCTATAAATAGAAGAACTAGGGCTTGAGATTTTGAGATTTTAAATTGGGGATTTGAAGGGCCATTTGAGGTCGGATTTGAGAGTTTTTGATATGTATGGACTCGTGGAAGGATAAGGAACCTGTTGATGTGAAAATTTCTGAGTTTTGAGAAGTGGGCCCAGGGCTCGGGTTTTGCTAATTTCAGGATTTTTGATATTTTTTGATTATTTTCGTTTGGATTTTGTTCCCTTAGCCTATTGTGACGTAGTCGCTCTGGTTTTGGTAAGATCTGACGCGCGAGGAGGCCGATTTGAGGGGCAAGGGCATAGAGAGCTAGAGCTTTAGCCGGTTCGAGGTGAGTAATGAATGTAAATGATGTCTTGAGGGTTTGAAACTCCCGGATTTGCATATTGTAGTGCTATATTGGGGTTAGGCACACGCTCAATGACGAGCGTAGGGTCATTTACTATTGGGGATTGTGACTTGGTCCGTCCCGAGTGATGCTTTTACCGCATATTTGATTGAAGCTTGATTGATATCATCATTATTTGGACTGATTGTCATATTTGGGCTTCGTGCCAACTATTTGAACTCTTCGAGGAGTTTTTATCACTATTTCCTCACTGTTTTTATTTTAATACTTGAACTTAGTCGTACCGTTTTCTACTGTTTTACAACTCAACCACTTTTATTCGATTTCTGAAACTAAAATGATATGTTAAATGATGTTTTGGGTTGAGAATGACTGTTTTACTAATGCCCGAAGGGCTTATATGATTTCTGGACTGAGTATGGCCAAGGGCCAGATGTGAGGATACTATGGGATCGGACTGCGTGCCGTAACCCTGTTATTTAGATATTAATATGAGGCCAAGGGCCTAGATTGGTGCCACGAGATGGCTTGTTATTGCGCTTGGGCCGTAAGGGGCCTCTCCCGGAGTCTGTACAACCCCAGTAAGCGCCGTCAATGATAAATATATGGATCGGGCTGCACGCCGCAACGGGTACTATGGGGTACCGTTCTATGTGTTTATTTCCTTTATATGTCTGTCGCTTAACTGTTTATCTGTGGTAGCATTTCCATATTTCGACTTCCCTAGTTTATCGCTTTCATATTACTTGTTTTTAAGCTGCCGCATTATAGATTACTCTGTGTTTCTCCGTGATTTCTTATTGTCAGTCATTATTTATGCTTATTACTCATTGGGTCGATTACTCACATTACTCCTTGCACCTTGCGTACAGATCCAGGTGCATCTAAGGTTGTTGAGGATTTTCAGTCGGGCAGCGCATATCCGGGAGCATCGAGGTAGCTGCACTGCATCCGCAACCCTGATCTCTCCCTTCTATCCTCTTATTTTATCCGTATTCCCTAGATTGCTATGTATTAGGGTATTAAACTTGTATTAGAGGCTTGTGACACCAGATCTATATGGGCTATGTAGTAGGATTATTATTCGAAATTCTTCATGTTTAACTTTTATTTCAGACTTCTAATATGATGATTTGGAAATTCAACTGTGTCAGCTAATAATGAACTGTATGAGAAATGGGTTATGGTTGTTAATTGGTCAGACTTGCCTAGCAGTATGTTGGGCACCATCACAACCGGGGTTCGGGTCGTGACAGTAACTTAAAAGGGCTAGAATTTAAAATAAATAAAATTCAAATTCTCACTTCGCCTGTAAGAAAATTTATATTATCAATATATATAAATTACTAATTTTTTTTCTTTTTCAATTTCTTTGACACACTTTAAAGAGTTTTTGAAAGTTTTCCACAAGGAATGGCACTGGACTTTTGGGACCAAGCATTATGGCATTATCTATTTTTTAATTGGTTAGGTTTGAAAAGTGCATCCTAGTTTCCAGCCGTGGTGGCCAGACTCAACATCAACATTCAGAGGGGCAGATTGGGAGTTTCACATTTTTGACTTGAAATTAAAAACTCAAGGAACAAGTGTAAAATAGAGTGCGTTATGAAGATTTGTACCTAATTGTCGCTATTATCCTTAGCCCCACGGTGAACGCCAAACTGTTTACCCTAAAAAATGTATAATAATTAAATTTATATATGGGTTTAAGGATATGCAGATTAATTCAATACAAATGATGAAGTGCGTTAGATTAAACAAATAAGGGATTTAATAAATAGTCAAACCGCTTAAGGAGAGTGGTTCCAGATTCAATAACAGCCTTCACAAAATATCTGCCCTCGATTCTGGTTTCACAGTAACGAGGCACTGATGAACAAAAATGGGAACTTTGAGTAACAGAAAAAATAATACTCCATCGGTTTCAATTTAGATAAGGTAGCTTGACTCGATACGAAGTTTAAGAAAAAAAAGACTTTTGAAATTTGTGGTCTTAAAAGTTGAAGGGGTAAAAGCTTTATCGGGTCAAGACATTTGTGTGGTTATAAAAACTTCTCATTAAGGGTAAAAGGGTAAAATGAAGAGTTTAAAGTTGAATTATTTCCAAATTTAGAAATATATCGTTTATTTTGGAACTGACTACAAAAGAAAGTATCTCATCTAATTTGAAATAAAGGGAGTAGTGTATTGTCTTGGTATGCGTGTTACAATGTCTAATGAATAATCAGACCCCCTCCCCCTTTATATACTAGGGGAGTTTTACCCTAAGTACAATTCCATAAAGGTAAAAATCTTCTGTTCAACCAATCGCTAGTTCTCTGCCGATACTTGCTGAGATTCACGCCATGATATCCGGCTGGTCGTGGATATCACGACCCCTTTGTTGGTCGTGCTCGATCGTCCGGTAACGCTCTCCCAGGCCTCTGGGGTTCGAACCGAACTCAGAGTTCACGGCCCCAATACTTTCGAGGGCAAGTGTTTTGCCCAAACCTTAGATCGAGGGGCTCCTTGCTTCGATTTCGGTTCCTTGCTGTTATGAACTCAACAAAACTATTGCTTGATTAATCTTCCAAATAAACTAATTATAATATAAATGCCAAGGATATAGTCATAAACTAAGTAAATAGCAACAAAAAGAATGGAGATGAGGAGACAAAGCCATAGAGAGAAATATACGAGGGAGAGAGAGACCACGAGAGTGGAGTTTTCCAGATAACAATTCACATAATCCATCCTAGCTAACCCTAATGCTTTTAACCAATCCCCTGGATTCTTCTTAGCCCAATAACTCCTCTCAGCCCAATATATTAGTGTCACTCGGAGCAACCATTACACAGTAAACAGTGACCTCAATTGCATCACTGTTCTTAAGCATCCCTAAATCAAGCATTTTCTTTGCTTCACCTCCCGTATCGGCTGGCTGATAAACAAAAAATTTTCCGCAACTTTGTTTTCTGCCCAGATTAACTAACTTGATCTATATTCTTAGAGACAACAATATCAACAAGCAATTTCCGCCCTCCCATTATTGGAACTACACCTATTACTTCAATAATTTTGTAACCAATTCCAATCAGTTTATCTACAACAAGATTAGGGTCACTTGCTCCACTCCTTTCACGTCTATTTATATGTTTCCTAAGAATTGTTGGAATAAAACCCGTAAAAATAGTATTCACGGTATTAGTGATAAACGCGGAACGCTAAGTTATGGTTAAATCAGCAAGAATAAAAATGCAGCAATAATGACACCAAGATTTTACGTGGAAACCCTTCTGAATAAGGGAAAAAACCACGGCCAAGAAGAGCAACTAATATCATTACAGCGAGGAATTTTACACTGTGTAGTAACGAGTACAAATACTCCTAAGACCACTACAACACTCAAAAGAAATAACTCTCTTTTGATATTCCCACCTCACTACAATATCGCTCACTCTCTATTTTCCTCTACACAGGCTATTTCTCACAATGCCTAAGAAATACTCTCTGCAACTATTGTGTTGCTTCTCTTTCTGTGTGGTGTGTCAAATGAAGAAGAAAAAGCTCTCCTTTTATAGAAGAAGTGGCTTGCCTCTCCAACCAATCAAAATGGAGGATTGATTGAAAATTTGCAATGCAAATTTTTCTTCCTTCCGCCAAACAATTTGGCAGCCAAATTCAAGTCTAAGTCCATCTTGGCAACGGACTTTTGGTAGTTGGGGATGGACCTCATAATCTCCCCCTCTATACCCATTCACCCGAAGGAGGTAACAACATACCTTTAGCTTGAGTGCATGCCGACAAGTTCTTTGCACAATTCAAACTTGTCTTTTGGTACCACCTTGGTCAACATATCTGCGGGATTTTCACTCATGTGAATCTTTTTGACTTGAAGTGATTCGTTCTCCACTTGCTCACAAATCCAATGATACCTGACATCTATATGCTTTGTTCTTGCATGGTATATGGAGTTCTTTCTCAAGTCTATTGCACTTTGACTGTCACAAGAGGCGATATACTCCCTTTGATGCAATTTCAGCTCTTGAAGAAATCGCTTCAACCATATCATCTCCTTGCCAGCTTCGGTAGCGGCAATATACTCCACTTCAATTATAGACAATGCGACACACTTCTGCAACCTCGACTACCATATATAGCTCCCTCTGAAAAAGTAAACAAATATTCAGTAGTGGATTTTCTGTTATTAAGGTTACCTGCCATATCAGAATCTGCATAGCCCTTCAGAATTTGATTTGATCCTCCAAAATATAAGCATTCATGCGAGCTTCCTCTTAGATACCTGAGTATCCACTTTACAGCTTCCCCATGCTCTTTTCCTGGATTTTTGAGAAATCTACTAACAACACCGACTGCATGAGCAATATCTGGTCGAGTGCATACCATTGCATACATCAAACTTCCAACGGCAGAGGAATAAGGAATCTTGGCCATTCTTTCTTTTTTCTCCGTTGTTGTAGGACACATCTTCTTGCTCAACTTCAGATGACCAGGAAGATGTGTGTGGACTAACTTAACACTTTTCATATTGAAGCGATCCAGTACACGTTCTATGTACTTCTCCTATGACAAGTAAAGCTTCCTTTCATTTCTTGAACGAGTAATTCTCATGCCCAAAATATTCTTAGCATGACCCGTCTTTCATTGCAAAAGACTTATTCAAATGTTTCTTCAACTCGTCAATCTTGGAAGCATTCCTGCCCACAATCAACATATCATCCACATATAGTAAGAGGATGATAAAATCATCATCAGAAAATCTTTGTACAAATACGCAGTGATGTGAAGAAGTCTTCTTGTAGCCTTGCTCCCCCATAATAGACTCAAACTTCTTGTACCACTGTCTGGGAGCTTGCTTCAGTCCACATAGACTCTTCTTAAGTTTGCATACAAGATTTTTTTTACCTTTTTCCTTGAAGCCCTCAGGTTTTTCCATATAGATCTCCTCTTCTAAGTCACCGTGAAGAAAAGCAGTCTTCACATCCATCTGCTCAGTCTCCAAATCAAGGCTGCATTCAAACCAAGAACAGTCCGAATGGAGGACATTTTCACGACAGAAGAAAATATTTCGTCAAAGTCAATACCTTTCCTTTGACCAAATCCCTTGACAACCAATCTAGCTTTGTATCTGGGCTTCAAACTATGTTCTTCAGCTTTAACTTTGAACACCCACTTGTTATTCAAAGCTCTCATGCCCTTAGACAATTTCACCAACTCATAAGTATGGTTCTCATGCTGAGATTTCATCTCATCTTGCATGGCTTCAATCCATTGATCCTTGTGCTCATCCTCTATGGCCTCCGCATAACATTCAGGTTCTCCCCTATAAGTAAGTAATACATACTCATTGGGTGAATAATGGGAGGAAGGAGTACGAGGTCTAGAAGACCTCCTGAGTGGAATATCTAACTCGTCCATAGTTTCATGAGTAGGAGCATCTACCTCATCAACATTAGCATTGTTATCACTATCACCATCAATATGTTGATCTGGAATATGGTTCTGGGCATCACCATCTTCATTGAGCCCACCAGCGTCATCTGTATTTGTATGAGGAATTTGATCAAGATTAACTAAACCCTCAGAACTTGGAGATTTTAGCTTCTCTGCTTTTTTAATATCTTCAATGGTTTGATCCTCCACGAAGATAACATCACGGCTTCTCACGAACTTCTTCTCAATTGGATCGTATAGCCTGTAACCAAACTCATCAAGGCCATAACCAATGAAGATGCACTGCCTTGTCTTAGCATTTAATTTTGACCTCTCATCTTTAGGCACATGTACAAAAGCTTTGCAACCAAACACTTTCAAGTGGTCATAGGAAACATACTTTCCATACCAAACTCTGTTTGGAACATAACTTTGCAAAGCAACCGCAGGGGATAGATTAATAACATGTGTGGCGATCAACAAAGCCTCACCCCAAAAGGGATTCGACAACTTTGCTTCAGAAAGCAAATATCTGACTCTTTCCAACAAGGTCCTGTTCATCCTTTCTGCTAAACCATTAAGCTGATGAGTCTTTGGAGGAGTCTTCTGATGTCTGATACCTGCTGCTTGCAGTATTCGTCAAACGGTCCACAATATTCACCACCGTTATCAGTACGAATACACTTCAGCTTCTTTCTAGTTTCTCTTTCAACTGAAGCTTGAAACTTCTTAAAGACACCCAACACTTGGTCTTTAGTCTTCAAGATGTAGACCCAAAGTTTCCTTGAGCAATCATCAATAAAGGTAGCAAAATAAAGTGCACCACCCAGATACTTGTCTTCATTGGGCCACATAAATCTGAATGCACCATCTCAAGCAACTCTGTCTTTCTTGAAGGAGGATGGGATTGGAAAGAAACTCTTTTATGTTTTCCAGCCAAGCAGTGCTCGCATTTTTCTAATTTTGCACTTTCAAAATTTGATAACAATTTCTTTTTGGCCAAAACATTTAGTCCTTTCTTGCTAATATGGCTAAGCCTCTTATGCCATAATGTTGAAGAGTTATTGCTCTCAACGACATTCACCATATCAACACAGGAAGAGGCCGTAGTCTAGTATAGACCACGACGCTTTTTCCCTACGAGCCATAATCATGGAACCCTTAGTGAGCTTCCACTTTCCAGCACCATTGGTACTGACATATCCCTCATCATCCAAAACACCAACATAGATCAAGTGCAAACGAACATCATGTGCATGCTTTACATTGTTTAAAACTAGTTTAGTTCCAATACTAGTTTCCAAACAAATCGTTCCAACACCAGCCACCCTAGATACCGTCTCATTACCCATACTCAAAGTTCCAAAGTCACCCTGAGTATAGGATGAAAAAAATTCCTTCCTTGATGTCACATGAGATGCGGCAACATTTTCCACAACCCAGCTTGACTTATCACAAGCAATATTTATCAGATCTGCATCAAGGGCAGTAACAAGATCTTCTATAGTGACTGTGGCCACACGATTTCCATCTTCTTTATGTACTTCCTTGTCTTTATTCTCCTTTTTCAAAATCCGGCAGAACTTCTTTGTGTGCCCTTTCTTCCCGTAATGATTGCCCTCAATATCTTTAAGTTTGCTTCTGGATTTGCTTCTATTATGTTCTCTATTTTGAGAACCTCGATTCTTGCTTCTTCCCCTAGAGTCAGTCAGCAAGACATCTGATGAGGAGGAACCCTGAGATTTTCTTCTCATCTCTTCATTTAAAAGGCTGCTCTTGGCAAGATCCATAGAGATCACACCATCCAGAGCAGAATTTGATAATAAAGTTCTAAGAATTGCTTAAAAATCTGGTAGAGAACCAAGTAGAAACAAGCCTTGAATTTCTTCATCAAATTTAATGCCCATAGCAGATAATTGGTTCATGATCCCCTAAAAATTATTCAGGTGATCTGTTATCGCTGAACCATCGTGGTATTTTAAACCTAACATCTACTTTATTAGAAATATCTTGTTGTTTCCAGTTTTCCGAGCATACAGACTTTCAAGGTGCTCCCATATCCCCCCAGAAATATGGTTCAAAATATTATCATCAATCCACTGTCTAATAAAGCCACAAACCTGCCTGTGTAACAAATTCCACTCTTTATCTGATTTGTTATCAGGCTTTATAGTAGCGAAGACAGGTTCATGAAAATTCTTGACATAGAGCAAATCTTCCATTTTGCCCTTCCAAATAGCGTAATTTGTGCCACTCAAAGTAACCATTCTACTACTGTTGGCTTCCATCGTTTATCACAAATACAAATACTATTTATTATGTGACCAAAGTAATTCTTTTCTGATGCGGAAGTTCAAACTGTGCTGCAACCACAGAGCATACTCAGACAGAACCTTGGCTCTGATACCACTTGTTGGAATAAATCCCGTAAAAATAATACTCACGGTATTAGTGATAAACGCGAAACATTAAGTTATGGTTAAATCAACAAGAATAAAAATGCAGCAATAATGACACCAAGATTTTACGTGGAAACCCTTCTGAATAAGGAAAAAAACCACGGCCAAGAAGAGCAACTGATATTACTATAGCGAGAAATTTTACATTGTGTAGTAACGAGTACAAATACTCCTAAGACCACTACAACACTCAAAAGAAATAACCCCTTTTTGATATTCCCACCTCACTATAATATCACTCACTCTCTATTTTTCTCTACACATGCTATTTCTCACAATGCCTGAGAAATGCTTTCTACAATTATTGTGTTGCTTCTCTTTCTGTGTGGTGTGTCAAATGAAGAAGCCAAAGCTGTCCTTTTATAGGAGAAATGGATTACCTCTCCAACCAATCAGAATGGAGGATTGATTGAAAATTTGCAATGCAAATTTTTCTTCCTTTCGCCAAACAACTTGGCAGCCAAATTCAAGTCTAAGTCCATCTTGGCAACTTTGGACTTTTGATAGTTGGGGATGGACCCTACAATAATTCCAACACTAATGGCATAATTATTAGAAAGACTACCCTTATCAGTTCTTATGAGAACGGTTTTACCCAAATAGTTCATTGTTACCGATTCGTATGCATCAACAGTATTTCGCAGCTGATGTTTTAGAGGTATAATGCTTGAATTCCACCAGGTTGACGTTATGAACTTATCATGCGCCAAGTCGCTTGAAGCAGAATAGAATACGCAACTTCTTATAACTTTAAGGAGTGTGATAAACAAACTAGAGCCAGGATCAAATGGAAACTCACATCCAAATTGATCAAATGTAAATTGATGCAAGGATAAACCAATTTTAACATGATCAAGACCACTTAAATAATCGAATATACCTATGTCAAGACGTAGACATTGGCTGTGACCGCAAGAAGGAAGCACACAAGGCAGTCCTAGTTGATTATCAACCATGACATGGTCACACTTAACTGCAGAAAATATATAAATCATTTCATCAAACACCTGGGTTTCATGCTTAACTGCATGATTCTTCATGAGTCTTCCCCTTTCATGTCAAGTTTCCAATTGGGTATTCACCGAATATCTGGCAGCCACAACTTTTTAAAAGTTCCTTCTCGCGATTTAAAGTTTCCACCATCTCAATAAGTACTTAGGAATCGTCTGCTGGACTGGACCATTCACTATCCGAATCAGAGTCAACCTCTGCTGCTGATATCTCTTCTGGTTCGCACTTATTGTCCAAAGACACAACCACATCCGGATGCGCAGAAGCTTCGGGAATCGTCCTGGACGAGGCAGACAGCTTGTTCTCAATGTTGCCGAGAATTCTCAGCATATGCTTGTTATTGTCCATCATCGCCATCAGCAGCCCCTGGATGACATCGAGGTGATAATTGATAATAGTAGAAGAATAGGGAGCCATGGAATCCGAGACAATGAAAGCACCAATGTTATGAACTCAACAAAACGATGCCTTGATTAACCTTCCAAATAAACTGATTACAATAGAAATGCCAAGGATATAGTCATAAACTAAGTAACTAGAAACAGAAAGAAAGGAGATGAGAAGACAGAGTCATAGAGAGAAATATACGAGGGAGAGAGAGACCACGAGAGGGGAGTTTTCCAGATAACAATTCGCATAATCCATCCTAACTAACCCCTATTGCTTTTAACCAATTTCTGATTGTACTTATTGGGCCCAGATACCAAATTAACCTTTTTAAAGGCCTTCTAGTCCTCTGGATTCTTCTAAGCCCAATAACTCCTCTCAGCCCATTATATTGTTTGGGCTGATTCATAACACTTGCTTTTATGTTTCTCGCTCTGTTTACTTCATCGGAAACCGAAGCGCTCCATGAGCTCAATTTCACCCGTATACACATTCAACAGTAGAGTGTACGTTGAAAAATATTTCAGTAGAAAATTGGGTGTGAGCAGTTGAGGACCAAGTCCAAGACCATTCATGCACAGCAATTGCTGCTGCTCACCCTTTGCCTTTCTCGCAATAATAACTACTAGTACGTGGCTGCACAATCTTTTCCTTTCCCTTGTTTTAATGTTGTGTTAATTGACAGTATAACAGTAGTACTTCTAAGGCCGTTGATATAATGAATATGTAAAAATATTTGGAATAAAAATTTAGTACTTAGTTTGGTTACTAATGTGGAATAAGTAATCTTGCGAATAAAAAAAGTACTGGGATGAATAGTACTCCCAGATAATTCATCTCAGGATAGAACAGTAAAATTGACAATCCAGAATTAATACAATATACCAAACAGTCAATAAAAAATAATATTAGGACAACTAATTACAGCATAACTAATCCCAATATATCTATTCCCAACATAATTAATCTCAGCATAATTTATTTTTAAACCAAACGAACCCTTAGTTTAGTCATATATTTTATTTTTAGGCAAAGAATATAGAGCACAGAACAGTACTCTTTTCCGTCATGGTCCTTCTCTTTATAGGATTGATAGGATTATGATTTTCTTATACAATCAGTGTAATTCAATTTGTTATAACAAGTAACTTATTATTTATTAAAAATTACCAGCGAATATCATTAAATAAAGTTAGCTGTAATTATATTTCAAGTGACCTTTTATATTCATATTTTATTCTATTAAGTTTTAACTATGGCATTTGTGTTCTAGCATTGAAACTGTGACGACCCGGCCGGTCATCTCATGAGTTAATTTTCCGTTTTCCCATTTCTGCTTCTAATTGCTTTAATTATCGGTTTTGTATGTGATCGGGTTGGTTGGCTCGGGTTCGGAAAGGTTTTGTGAAGGTTTAAGACACTTAGTCTCTTTTAAGAAGGCTTAAGTTGGAAAAGTCAACCAGATGTTAATTCATGTGTTAGATGGCTCAGATGTAAGTTCCGGTGATTTGGATAGCTTCGGGAGATGATTTGGGCCTAGGAGTGTGATCGGAATGTGTTTTGGAGGTCCGGAGTAGATTTAGGCTTGAATTGACGAAATTGAGTTTTTGGCATTTTCCGATTGATAGGTGAGATTTTGATATAGGGGTCGGAATGGAATTTCAGAAGTTGCAGTAGCTTTGTTATGTCATTTAGGATGTGCATGCAAAATTTCAGGTCATTTGGACGTGGTTTGGTTGGATTTTTTATCAAAAGCAGAATGCGGAAGAATTTAGAACCTTAGGCTTGAATTCGATGAGTTTTGGTGGTTTTGATGTTCTTTTAGGTGTTTTGAAGATTGATACAAGTTTGAGTAAGGTTACGGGATATGTTGGTGCTTTTGGTTGAGGTCCCGGGGGCCTCGAGGTAATTTCGGATGGTTGACAGGGAGTTTGAAGAATTATTGTAGCTGCAGATTGTGCTGCTTCTAGTATTTCCACACCTGCGGCTAGGGGACCGCAGGTGCAACGCCGCATATGCGAGAGATGGACCGCAGAAGCGGCCAGAGTGCGTTTGTCAGGAAACCGCAAAAGCGGCTAGGAGGACCGCATATGCGATGTTGCAGATGCGGATATGGAACCGCAGATGTAGAAATCTAACTTTTAAAGGGAGGAACGCAGATGCGGTGGTCGCGACCGCAGAAGCGGTACCACAGATGTGGAAATGTCTGGACAGAATATAAGTTAGTCCCTCCGCGACCATTAAACCCTTTCACACTATTTTTGAACGGGAAAAGAGCTTTGAGGCAATTTTAAAGAGAGGAAATCATTGTTCTTCATTGAGGTAAGGATTGTGGACCCTAAAACTCGATTATTTGTGATTAAGGAACAAAATATCAGTGTTTAATTCATGAAAACCAGTAGAAAAAGGTGTAGTTAGGGCTTGAGGTTATGAGACCTTCTAGGGATGATTTGAGGGGTCAAATGAACTCCGATTTTCAAGTTCTTTATATGTACGGACTCGTGAGATGATGAAGAACATTTTGGTATAATGTTTTTCCAGTTCTGGGACGCGGGCCCAGGGGTCAGGTTTTGACTGATTTCGGGTTTTGTTCTTAAATCGATATTTTTCAATTGGAATTCATTCGTATAGCATAATTTGATGATAAAAATCTGAACTTGGTAGATTTGGAGCACTCGAAAGTTGGTTCGAGAGGAAAGCGTGTTGCAGAGTAGCTTTTCGGGCTAGTTCGAGGTGAGTAATAATTTTAAATGTTGTCCTGATGGTATGAAACCCCGAAATTTCATAGCATTCGGCTATGTTGAGGTGAGACACACGCTAGATGACGAGCGTGGGATCGTGCACCGTTAGGGATTATGACTTAGTCCATCCTAAATGACTACTTTACTGTGTATTTGACAGTTAATTATTTAATATTATTATATTTTGGGGTAAATACCATACGTGGGCTCCATGCCAGCTGTTTGAACCCTTAGGGGATTTTAAATGATATTTTTCTCACTGTTTGATTTCATACTGGTGCTCAGTCATGCTATATTTTTACTTTTTTGAAGACTCGGCTATGTCATTCTGTTTTAAACATATTAAATGTTATTTGAAAGATATTTTGAGTTGAGCTTCATGTTTTACTGATGCCCGAGGGGCTTACAAGATTCCGACTGAGTAAGGCCGAGGGCCTTTGTTGTGAGGATACTTTTGGGTCGGGCTGCACGTCACAGCAGTGATATGCTGATTATGATAATGAGGTCGAGGGCCTGAGATTGTATGCCACAAGGTGGCTTGAGATTGATATGAGACCGAGAGCCTGCTTATGACATCACGAGAGGCCTTGATTATGCGCTTGGGCCGTAAGGGGCCCCTCCCGGAGTCTGTACACACCCAGTGAGCGCGAGTACCCATTGTGATATGATATATTGCCCGAGAGGCTGGTATTGTTCTGAGATATTGCCCGAGGGGCTAATTCTATTGTTGTTACTGAGCCCGAGGGGCAGTTATTATGTATTTACTTTTTAGTTATTTTTCCTGTATATTATTTAACTGTTTAAAGGATGTTTATGAGATTTCACTGCTTAATTATATTTACTGATTTTTGTTATGCCCCTTTTAGCTTAATGTTATGCCTTACATGATTTATGTTACTCAGTCTTCATTTATTTTTATTACTCATTGAGTTGGAGTACTCACTTTACTCCCTGCACCCCTATGTGCAGATTCGGGCGTTACAGGTCCTGATCCTGAGGGTTGATAGTTCCAGCAGGTCTTAAGAGATTTACTAGGTAGCTATTTGGCGATTTGCAGCCCAGTGCATTCTCCCTCTATCTTAGTTAATTTGATTCAGTTATGTAGTAGTGGATCAGACTTCAGACTTCTAGTATTGTTTTAGATGCTCATGACTTGTGACATCCCGATGTCGGGTTGTGTTGGTTTTTATTTTCCGCAAATTATATTATTAAATGCTTATTTTGGGATTTTATTTATGATTAAAGACTTAGAGTTTTATTATTTCAGCTGTTGAGTGTGTCAGCTGTCCTTGTCTTCACGAGAGGCAGTATCACAACCGGGTTTGGTTTAGGGTCATGACAAGTTGGTATCGGAGCCTAGGTTACATAGGTCTCACGAGTCATGAGCAAGTTTAGTAGAGTCTCGTGGATCGATACGAAGACGTCTGTATTTATCCTCTAGAGTCTACAGAACCTCTAGGAAAATTCCATATTCTTGAAATTCTTATCGTGCAAATTTGTTGATCTGAGTACTAAACTTCTGTTATTCTATTCTCTCACAGATGGTGAGGACACGCGCTACCAGTCAGGATGGACGGCCACTAGTACCACCAACGGAGGCCACTAAAGGGCGAGGACGTGGCTGAGGCCGTGGTAGGGGCAGAGGTACAGCCCCCACAACAGTTGGGACAGCACATGCAGACCCACCAGCTGGCCCAGTTCAGGGTCAGGTCCCAATAGTAGACGCTCCAGTAGGACCAGCTCAAGCACCAGTTGTGCCCATTATGATTCCGGGTCTTCAGGAGACTTTGGCCTAGATATTGACAGTATGTACTAGCCTTGCCCAGGCGGTCGCGATTTCGAATGCCGCAGCTACTTCTCAGGTAGGGGAAACCTCTCAAACTCTTGCCGCCCATACACTCGATCCGGTGGTTCAGGGAGTGCAGATACCGGAGGCACCACTAGCCGAGCCGGTGGCATCTGCTCAGGATTATGTAGCTCCTATTATGTCGGAGGATGTGCAGCGTAGATTGGAGAAGTTTGGCAGACTCCAGCCTCCTACTTTCAGTGGAGCAGAGGGTGAGGATGCCCATGGTTTCTTAGACAGATGTCAGAGGATTCTTTTCACTGCGGGTATTATGGAGACCAGTAGGGTTGCATTCACGACCTTTCAGTTTACTGGAGCTGCCTTTACTTGGTGGGAGGCATATAAGAGGCGTAGGTATGTTGGTTCGGCACCTCTGACGTGGCAACAGTTTTCCGCTCTATTTCTGGAGAAGTATGCCCCACAGTCCCGTACGGAGGAGCTGCATAGGCAGTTCGAGCAGCTTTGACAGGGGGGATATGATAGTTACCCAGTATGAGATGAGGTTCTTGAAGTTAGCTCGGCATGCTATTTGGCTGGTTGCTATTGAGAGAGAGAGGATCAGGAGGTTTGTTGATGGCCTCACCTACCAGCTTCGAGTTCTCATGACCAGGGAAATGGTGTCAGGTGCTACATTCGAGGAGGTTGTGGATATTGCTCGAGAGATTGAGTCAGTCTATCTCCAGGAGCGTGAGGAGAGGCCTCGAGGACATGGTAGTTTTGGGGGTGCTCCTTCTACGGGACAGTTTCAGCACGGCAGAGGCCGACAGTTCCAACATGCTTAGTCAGCTCGCTCAGGTCATCGTGGGGCATTATCGGGCCATAGTTCTCACGGTTCTCAGCAGGGCCATTCTTCACTTAGTGCACTTCCAGCCCAGGGTTCATCCGGTGCTCCATCAGTTCAAGATTCTTCTTTGCCAGGGATGTCTGCTAGTCATCCGGTGCTAGGGGTTCCCATCAGTCTCCGTCTCCAGCACCCGGGAGTTGTTATGAGTGTGGATAGATGGGCCACTTATGGAGGCAATGCCCTCGTCGTTCTCAACAGAGGGGCAATCATTAGCCTCAGGCCCAGCCACTCCACTACCCACCCACCTAGCTAGGGGTGGGAGACAGTCATCTAGGGGTCGCCCCAGAGGGGGAGGTCAATCCAGAGGTGGCCAGGCTCACTTCTATGCACTTCCAGCTAGGCCCAATGCGATTGCTTCAGATGCGGTAATTACAGGTATTATCTCAGTCTGTTGCAGGGATTCTTCTGTGTTATTTGACCCTGACTCTACTTTCTCTTATGTATCGTCTTATTTTTCCCATTATCTAGATATGCCCTACGAGTCCCTTATTTCTTCTGTTCATGTTTCTACGTTGGTGGGTGATACTGTTGTGGTAGATCGTGTGTACCGGTCGTGTGTTATGACTATTGGGGGTCTAGAGACCCGAGTGGATCTGTTATTGTTATGCATGGTGGACTTTGATGTCATTTTGGGCACGAAATGGTTATCTCCGTGCCGGGCTATTCTGGACTATCATGCCAAGCCAGTGACTTTGGCTATGCCGGGTGTGCCATGGATTGGGTGGCTAGGTTTGACCGATTATGTTCCCAGCAGGGTGATTTCTTTCTTGAAGGCCCGGTGTATGGTTGGGAAAGGTTGTCTTTCGTATCTAGACTTTGTGAGGGATGTTGGTGCAGAGACTCCCGGTATTGATTCTGTTCCAGTTGTGAGGGATTTTCCTGATGTATTTCCTGCAGACCTGTCGGGTATGCCACCAGATAGGGATATAGATTTTGGTATTGACCTGGTGTCGGGCACTCAACCCATATCTGTTCCACCATATTGTATGGCACCAGCGGAGCTAAAGGAGTTAAAGGAGAAGTTTTAGGAACTCTTGGATAAGGGGTTCATTCGTCCTAGTGTGTCACCGTGGGGTGCACCGGTTCTCTTTGAGAAGAAGAAGGATGGTACGATGAGAATATGCATTGATTACAGGCAGCTGAACAAAGTGACAATCAAGAATAAGTATCTTTTACCTCATATCGATGATTTGTTTGACCAGCTTTAGGGAGCGAGAGTATTCTCTAAGATTGATCTCTGATCAGGTTATCACCATTTGAAGATCAGGGAATCAGACATTCTTAAGACAACTTTCAGGACCAGATATGGTCATTATGAGTTCTTGGTGATGTCTTTCGGGCTAACCAATGCCCCAACAACGTTCATGCATTTGATAAACAGTGTGTTCTAACCGTATCTCGACTTGTTTGTCATAGTCTTCATTGATGATATTCTTGTATACTCACGTAGTCAGGAGGAGCACGCGGAGCATTTGTGAATGGTGTTGTAGAGATTAAGAGAGGAGAAACATTATGCAAAGTTCTCCAAATGTGAGTTCTGGCTTAGTTCAGTGGCTTTCTTGGTATATGTGGTGTCCAGGGAGGGTATTCAGGTTGACCCGAATAAGATAGAGGCGGTTCAGAGTTGGCCCAGGCCGTCCTCAGCTATAGAGATTCACAATTTTCTCGGTGTTCCTTAAATAAGCGCATTAGGGAGTGCCAGTATGATGATCCTCATTTGCTTGTCCTTAAGGACAGAGTTCAGCATGATGATGCCATAGATGTGACTATTGTAAATGATGGGGTGTTGAGGATGTAGGGTCGGATATGTGTGCCCAACGTAGATGGTCTTCGGGAGTTGATTCTGGAGGAGACCCATAACTTGCGGTATTCTATTCACCCAGGAGTCGCGAAGATGTATCAGGATTTGAGACAACATTATTGGTGGAGAAGAATGAAGAAAGACATTGTCAGATTTGTAGCTCGGTATTTCAATTGTCAATAGGTGAAATATGAGCATCAGAGACCGGGTGGCTTGCTTCAGCGGATGGATATTCTAGAGTGGAAGTGGGAGCGGATAGCTATGGACTTTGTAGTTGGGCTCCCGCAAACTTTGAAGAAGTTCGATGCTATTTGGGTGATTGTAGATCGGCTGACCAAGTCCGCGCAGTTCATTCCTATTTGTACTACTTATTCCTCTGAGCGGTTAGCAGAGAAATGTCACACCTCTTTTTTCCCACACAACCGTATTGCGAGGTTGAGTTGGAAGAGTTTTTCCAATTGAAGTGACGTTTTGAAAAGGGATTATTTATTATTTAGAGTCGCCACTTGGAATTGAGTTTTGGTGTTCCAAGTCACCTTTTATTTGAATCCCCTTTCAAAAGGAAGGTTTGACTCTTA
>MU719916.1:13488-49395 GCA_026770625.1 Nicotiana glauca
ATACTTCAAATTAATCTAACAAACTAAAACATTAAGCATAAATACATCTAATAATTTTAAAATATCACAAATTGTCGAAAAATCTTAAATACAAATTTCCGGATGATGCTCAAGATAATACTTTATATGCCTCCTTAAACTGCCTATGCTAGACCCTGAACGAAAATTTAAGACTTGACCACAGCTTTCGCACTTTAATTTCTGACCTTCTTCATTTTTTTCTAGCACCTCAAAGTGTTGCGAAATAAATGAGCACACTCTTTCCGAACGAGGCATGATTTAACTTGAGATTTGAGAATTTGAGATTGAGACATGAAGTCTTGAAAATTGGAGATTGAGAAATGAGTATTGAGTGAAGAAATGAAGAAGAGGGGTGAGAGTATTTATAGTTTTAGAGAAGTTTTGTTTTTTAAATTGAAAAAGTATTTAAAAAAATAGTATATTTGTGCAATATTACCGTTGGCAATGGTCAGTGGGCCTACCATTTCAAAAAATTAAATATATCTTACATATAGCTTATATATATATATATATATATATATACACACACACACACACACACACACACACACACTACATATATACATTTTCTAACACATATTCTATATACATATATATGTGTGTGTGTGTGTGTGTGAGTGTGTGTGTGTGTGTTAGATGTATATAGAATATGCGTTAGAAAATGTATATATGTAGTGTGTGTGTGTGTGTGTGTGTGTGTATATATATATATATATAGTATGTTATGTATATATATTTTCTTATATAATTTCTTGTAAATATATTATAGCTTATATAGAATTGTAAGTAAAATCTTCTAAAGAGTCAAATTTAAACACAGAAAAAAATTGCAAAAACATATTCAAGGGAATGTCCTATAATTTTTATTATTATGATATTAACAAAAATGACAATATCTTTCTTAGTCTTCCTCCCCCCAATGGAATGAGCACAATAAGGTGCTGATACCACCATTAAAAGGAAAAAAACTAAAGAAGATGTGCTAAAGTACAAGTTACACCATAATCTACATAGTATCTCTAACAAATTTCATAAATCCTTCAAGGTTCGGAGGATGTTCCGTTGGTTGTGGCGGAAAAGAAGCTTGTTCATCACCGCTTCCGGGTGAAGCAACATCCTCCGCAAGTTCCGCTAACATTTCTTCATAAGCTTCGTTTATCTCCGGTTGTGATTCTGAAAGTCCAAAATTTCTTCTTTCCAAGCGGATCCAATCTCTGAAGAGTACTGATTTTTCCAAGTTCTCCCTCATAGATGCTCTATGATCACCTATTTGAAGTATTGCTTGGCTGAAAGCGCTCTCTGATGCCACTGTTGAAGCTTGAATACATAAAATATCTCAAGCCATCCTTGCAAGAACTGAAAAATGTTTTTCTCTGGCCTTCTATCATTCCAAAAGATCAAAGGTGCCATCTTGATTCTCTTTTTCAAGGCCCTGTGACAAATAAATTTGAAGCTCATTTAGATGTGAAGTATCATCAATATTATCACCTTGAGAGCCCCTAAAATCCGTCCATGAACTAAGTGCTTTTAGGCCGGCAGTTCTTTTAGACGATGGTGAACTAGACGAAGTAGGAGTTGGAACATTTGGCCTAGCATGATCTAAGGTAAGTTGATAAGCATTATAAATTGTTTGAGCATTTATTTTAATTGAGGCTTTTGCATCTGCAAGTGTAGCAAATTCCTCTTTTGAAAGATCTAAAGCCTTATAAATATTTGAATACCAAAAGTGAGGACTTCCTAATTTCATGGTAGGATTTAACATGGCAGTAATACCATAAATAGGGGGATAGGAAAAAAAATATTTTTTAAACTTTTCTTTCATTACATTTATAGCAAGTTGGATCGTAATATAAAATACCACCGGTCACAGTGTTAATTCCTGGTTGAATTAGATTTGAACACGTACTAGGGTTAACCATAGTATCTACACTTGTCCCCTTTAGCTACGCTTTCATTTTGTAAAAATCTAGCTTTATCTCTAGGGTGTGACTTTATGTGTCTAGTCAAACTACCCGTACCGCTATGGTCTCCAGTAAATTTATGCGCCAGCAAACCCCCACAAGTTTTATACTTAGCCTTATTTTGTTTTCTTAATTGAGTAAAAAAGTTCCAAACAAGTGATGTTTCGGGGCGTTTAGGAGGTTGTCTATTAAAAGTAGGGGTTTCTGCAGGTAGGTTGGCAAGGCATCAGTTGGGTTATTAGTAGGACTAGTAAGTGTATCATCTAAATCCGGTTGGGTTTCATCTACATCATCATTTTCCTTATCATTTTCAAAGATAGTTTCATTAGGATAAAGAGCATTCATAACTTCTTCATTTAATTTTTGACCTGGTGAAACATCATGGCAAAATTGACTCTCGAAAATTGAAAATAAGGGTTATCACTATCAAGAATAATAGGTGGAGGAGGACGGATAACAGGTCTGGGTCGGGGAGCCTGGGGAAGGGTAGTAGCTTGGCGACTAGATTCACCAATTTTAGATTTTCCCTTGCCACCAAACATTTTTTTCAAAGAAAAGGCCATATTAATTATAATTATACAAACTAACACAACAAAACTATATTCTTAAAACTTAAGAGTTGGAACAAGTTTACCGAATTGACGAACAACTTTTTGAAAATTAAAAATCGTTGAAGACTTGAATACTTCAATTTACCAACTTCACAATTTTCACGAAATTGCAATAATAAAGTAAGCAATTACAGAAGAGAATTAGATATAGATTGAGAGAGATTGATGAATTTGTGAGTAAAAATGAAAGAATGAGGGGGTATTTATAGTTGAGAATTGGGAAAAGTGTAATTATATAAAGTTTGGAGTTAAAAATAAAGTTTGGGGGCCAAATGGCTATTTTTTAAACTCCCAAATGGCTATTTATTAATGGCCAATGGCTAGATTTTAAAATCTGACCGTTGGTCATTTTTTTTTTAAAATATAGCCGTTGAGGACCATTTGGCCCGTTAGGCCCGGTTGAACCAGCCTAGGCCCCCCTGCCGGTCCCAGGCTCGTGGGTTGGGAAAGATCGGCCCGCTACGGGCTTATTGCACCATTTGGGACTGGCCCACTGAGACCGGCCCGTTAGGCCCATTTAGCCCGCAATCCCGGCCCGGTTTCGGGCTAGGCCCGGCTCACAATGCAGCCTTACTATTGCCTTCGATTATGTTATTACAGGTATTGTTCCGGTCTATCGTAGATATGCATCGGTTTAATTCGATCCAGGCTCCACTTATTCCATGTGTCCTATTATTTTGCCCCGCATTTGGGCGTATCTCGGGATTCTTTGAGTTTTCCTATTTATGTTTCTACTCATGTGGGAGATTCTCTTGTTGTAGATCGCGTTTATCGGTCATGTTTGATTACTCTTAGTGGTTTTAAGACCATAGCCGATTTATTATTGCTCAGTATGGTAGATTTTGATGTTATCTTGGGCATGGGCTGGTTGTAGCAGATCAGCTCCAACCCTACAACACTACATAATGGCGAGTAGTAGTCGATGTAGCTTTTACCCGATAGATCGAGATCGATATCGATATCCATATGGAGTTAATATTGGTTGGTAGTTGGGTTTCTATCTAATCTAGCTATGCGTGTTGCTTCTAATTGCACTTCTAACAATGCTTGGATTTGTTTCTATTCTACATTTAATGCTATTGATTATTGAAAATAATCTAAGTATAATGTTTTTGTAGGAGTTTTCTCAATTGATAAAAAAAATACTAGGGTAGTGACTTACACCTAGGCGAGTATCTAATGGGGTTTAGAATTTAGGACAAGCTTGTTATATTTGGTGTCGTGATATAACCTTTACATATAATTACTCACTCTATACCTCTCGTTAGTTTGAGTGACTTTGCCCTTATTAGCTTTCTCAAGCCTAATTGGGTGTTCAAACAATGCAAATAAAATTGTCTCAAGTAGGGTATTACTATATCTAGGCTTAACCCTTTAATTGGGGCTATCAATCTCTTGAATTCACCCTAATTTCTTGTTAGCCTATTTTTCCAATACTTGATCTCTCTTTCTCCAAAAGAGCCTAAGTCAAAAAGGCATGAATTAGTGTTCGCAATCAACAACTCAATAGTTAAAGCATGAAACAAGCCAAAAATATCACTAACCCATAAACAAATAAGCCCTAAAATTAAAGACCCATTAAATACCCACACTAGGGTTGGTTCACAACCCTATCTATTGGGTTTAGCTACTCATAATCAAAGTAGAAATCAAAGATAGAGATGAAATATAAGCCATAAAAGTTGATTACAAGAACAACATCTAAGAATAAAAGTTAAAGCTACTCTAAAATTACTCTAAATGGTAAAGTACGGTTGTTCACGAGCTCATTGATACAAAAGATAAACTAAAAATGTGAAAAAGATCTATTTATACAAACTAAAATTATTGGACAAAAATACCCCTACAGAGGTTCCACTGTCATCGAAATACTGGGCATCTCAGCGCATGGACTTTCGCGGCTGCGCAAAAACAAGCGCGGACCATGTTTCTTTAATTTTGGATTTGGACTGGTCTAGGTGTCGCAGACGGTGTAAAGTCTACCATGTCCGCGTTGGCTTCTATCGTGGCCGCATAAAATGTTCGTGGACTGCGTTCCTCAGTTAGGTTCTACTAGCCAAGTCTTTGAACCTCTTTATTCCCTCAGCGAAATTTGCACCGCGTCTGTTCCTGGTAACTTTTTGGCCCAGTAGTTTATACTCGAGCCGCATTCTTCATTTGAGCTCATATTGCAAGGTCTCTGATTCTCTATTTTCCGCTCTCAGCGCAATTTCACTCGCGGCTGCGCCAATATTTTTGCGGCAGCGCTTTTGTAATGCGGTTAGCGGCAGTGTTAGCACTTGGCTGTAGCTTCTCTGAACATCACTTTCGCT
Source organism: Nicotiana glauca (assembly GCA_026770625.1). Lineage (NCBI taxonomy): Eukaryota > Viridiplantae > Streptophyta > Magnoliopsida > Solanales > Solanaceae > Nicotiana > Nicotiana glauca. The sequence continues at coordinate 18,394 of MU719916.1, forward strand.
ATGGCATATTTTTAATCGCCTCAGTAGAGGGTCTTATGCGACCGCGTAATAATAGTGCTGACAGCGCTTCAATTCTATTCTTTGCGCTTGTTCAAGTTTGACTCCTTTATGAGTTCATTTTGGCTTCTTTGCCTCATTTTGACCAAAATCTGCAAGTAAGCACCTTAAGTTAGTTTTGGGAATACGTTTACACATTTTTTATCCAAAACCTAAGCAAAAGAGAGCATAAGATAGGCTAAAATCCATAGTTATCAACTTTCCCAAACTTAAGCTTTTGCTTGTCCTCAAGCAAACAAAGTAATTCCCACCCCCAAAAGAAAAAAAAGAAAAGAAAATTTCAATTGTCCTAAGGTGACTTCATCAAGCATCAATTGGGACTAACAATTACCCTCAACACACAACCTTTTTAGAACCATAGCTCTAGTGCGACACAAGAGCATCAAGAGTTGACTTAACTTATCAAGGAAGCTCTTTCTAATACATTGGTCATTGTGGAACCCAAACTCTTACTCCTCTACTCTCTATAAGCAAATCTCGCTTTAGGTTGTAGCTCAAAACAAGGATTGTGGGAATGCAAGCTCATCTCTCTCAAAGGAAGGTCTCAAGTCCGGCTCTAAGTGCCATAAGCTTGCCCCTTATGTAAATCACCACTAATGTAAGCTCACTCAACTTGAAATCGTATAGTGCTTTTACGGGAATGTAATGAACAATTTTGGTTCAAGGTAGGATATATCAGTCTATGAAGGTTTCATCTTTCCTTAAGCACTTCATTTTTCTCATTTCGGCTCATACTTTCTTGACTCTTTGAGTCATTTTCTTCTTCCTTAGGGGACTAGAGAGAGACATTGTCACTCTTTCTTGTTCATGACACTCATTTTTCTCCTTTTCTACTCATTCCAAGTCTTTCATCATTGCTTCAATCCCTTTATTTTTCTATACTATTCACTTTCTTTTTGACTTTTTGGGTATTCTTTCTTTTCTTTTGCCTTTACTTTTCTTCATTTTGTACCTTTTTATGACTATCACATTCCTCATCTCTCTCCCTCCAAACTTATGGTTTTTCCAATTGTGTTAAGGAAAGATCGGGTGCAAAGAGAGGGTCATTATAGAATGGATAAAGGTTTGTGTCATGGTTATTGAAAGAACAAGGGCTTAGGCTCTATGGGGTTGACTAGGGATATCATATTTGGGTGGCTATGGATGCTTTAAAGTTTCAAGTTGGATCAAGGAGAGCCTATATCCATTTCTCAAGTCGAGCTACACTTAGAATTTCTCCTAGACAAATATTCGGGGCAAGTTCTATACTTATTGGCACGAGACTTGGACTTGCAAATTAAAAAGTCACCTCACAAGCTATTGGACTGCCAAGGAGATAGAGTTGAGGGCCTACAATAACCCTAGCTAATATTGAGCAACACAAATGACTCCAAGGAGACACTCGATGATTGTTTAGTCAACACAAGAGTCTAAAGGTCACAACTAGAACCATTCTTTGCAAACCACTTGTTTCTAACCATGAGGTCAAAGGTAAATGTGCTAGGACCAAGTGAAGCTTACCTGAGACACTTTTATTCATTACTACTATTTACACAAAAACATAAAGAAAATAGACTCAAACCCTTGATAAGGTTGTCACGCCATCCATCATCGGGAAGAGCCACCCGGTTCACACAAATTACACCTTTGAAAAGAACCGCAAAATTAAGAAAACCAAAGGTTTATTGATCACGAAAACTTGTAAAAGTAAGAAGCTACAAATTGAAAAGAAACTACTAAATGAAATAAGAAGCTACGTTATAAAGGAAAATTTCAAAAGAATTTATAAAGTAAAATACAACAAGTAAACTGAATATGCACAATAGCGGATTGAGATGAATATACCTAAAAGGGGAATGAATATATACATGGAAAGGTAACTTTATATACATACCAAAAGTAAAAAAGATATGAAAATAAAGTATGATAAATAGAAAATAAAGAAAAAAATAGTATCAAGGTTATTACAGACCAATTATCCAATTCATCATCACAATAAGGCCACCCCCCCTAAATTAAAAATTAGCATTGTCCTTAATGCTAATAGAAAAAATAGAATAGGGTAAGGGTATAGAGTAAAGAAAACTCCCTATGATGCCTCTGTCTGCATGAGGTCACTGGTTGGGTCCTGTGGTTGGCTTGAGACATCTCTCTTGGGGGCCTCTAGCTCAATCTACAAACACTCAGTTTGGGGGATCACCACTCTTCTCACCGACTCTCTGTCAGTTTCCTGTTTTGGTCCCTATGCTAGCTGAACTGTTTGTTCTACAAGGGTAGTCTCTCCCATAAGGAGATCCATAGGAACGTCGCCGACTGAAGCAAGCTTTTCCACCTCCGTCTTCAGCTCTCCTTGACCTTTCTTCACTTTCCTCACATGTTTACCCAGCTCCTTAATTACTTTCCCATGAGCATCCAGAGGCTCTAAAATCTTTGTTTGGTTGGCGAGAATAATCTTCAATGTTTCCTCCACTGATAGAGGCATCTGGTGGTATACTAGAGCTGCCTGAGTTGCTACTGCACTGGATAAGGTAGATAGATTTGATGTAGCTACCTACATCCAATTGTTGATACTAGCCAATATCTGGTTGACCCTCATAGCAGTCTGAGGGTATGTTGATGAAGAAGGCACTGGAGTAGGAATAGAAGCAAATGGTCTAGAGGGAGAATGTGGCGGATAAACCCTCAGAAGTGGAAGGCTCAGAACTAGTAGCCACCAACCCTGGCTCTTCAGACTGTCTAGTGTAAGTGGTGGCTTTGCCCTTAGACTTGGGATTGTCCAAACCCTGAAGGTTGTAGCAGGAAAATGGCCTCTTTGGCTTCACTTTGGTGTCGAAGTCCTTTCCTTCTACTTCCTGGTCCTCTAGGTATATAGTGAGGAAGTTTGGGAAGGGATATGAGCTCTCATCCTTGCCAATCAATCTGCAAATCACCATGGCCATAATATTTTCGAAGTTTATCGGGTACCCCGCCATGATAGCCCCCACAATAATAGCCCTGGAGACCAACATATCACTATCATGCGTAGTAGGGTCTAACCGGATGCACACAAAAGTAGACCACCCCTTCGCTTCGAAGCTGAGAGTGCTCCTGTAGATCAGGACCCTAAGTGTCAGCTAAGCTGGAGTAGTCCCAGGAATAGCAATCATTGATGCAAGCCAAGGGCGGTCTAGCTCATCCATAGCCACCTTCTCTAGATAAAGGGACTCATCCTCGTCATTGAACCCAACATAGTCATTTAAGCTCTTGCCTTCAAACTTAATCTTCCTGTTGTGGACTTTGGTCAAATATGTGCCTTTTTTGATGTGGGCGGCATTTGCATAGAATTCCTTGACCAAATATTCATTGGCCTCCGATAAGTTGCTGGTGAAGAAATTCCACCCCACTCTCTTATTGAAGTGCCTCTTGACATTAGGGTTGTGGGGTAGCAGATCTCATTCAATGAACACCCTCTCAAGTGTAAGTGACCTTTGAGGCCACCACTCCCAGAACTTGTAGTAGTCTTTCTCAATCAAAAATTGGTCTTGCCATACCATTGGGTTCCTTGATATCACTAAACTCCCCTGTCTGGGTGTTACCACCCCTCCCGTCATCGGGACATCATCATTACCATCAATGTTTAATGGGGCTTATATGGAGGCTGGAGCTACAACACTTGGGTCAGGAGGTGTAGGTGTGTCACTATCTCCCGAGCCATCAGAAAATTCGAACAATGAGGTGGATTCATTTATGAGGTGATGGGGCTGGGATTGTGCTTCTTATTGAGTCTGGCCAGCTCCCCCATCTAAAATTTCCCGAGAGGGTACATATTCACTAGTCTCCAAAGTGTCAGGAGTGGGCCTCCAGAGGGTTTGTCTGTTTCCAATAAGCCTTTTAGGAGCTAGGGGTGCATCTAGTTGTTTTCCTCTCCCTCATCCCCGGGAGCGCTCTCCCCTCCGTTGTTGTTTAACTTGTGCACCTCGAGATCTAACACAATTAGTGAAAGATTAGTATTGTTATTCAAGATAGTATCAGATGAAACAGATAAATAATTACAGTATTTATAGCACAGTGGACCACTGTTAGCGAAAAAAGGTGGTATATCACATGCCTCAGCATAAGGTGTGTTCATAAAGTTTCCCCTGCTAGCCAGTTAACTATACACTGGTTGGTAGCGTTGATGCCATGGTAGAATGTTTTCTTGATCATGCCCTCGGTCATGTCATTGTTTGGAGATTCTTTAACCATCGCCCGATAACTTTTCCACATCTAATGAAGCGGTTCATTTGGCTCTTGTTTAAAGGCAAGGATCTCATCTCAGCGTCGCCATATGTCCTAGTGAGAAAAACTTGGTTATAAATGTGTTAGCCAACTCATCCCAAGTGGTGATGGAATGGTTGGGGTGTCTTTCGAGCCAGTCCAAAGCTTTCTCTCTAAGTGAAAAATGGAACAATCTCAGTCTCAATGCATCCTCCAATACATTTGTCTGTTTGTTTTTCCAGTAGGTATCCACAAAGCCGTATAGGTGTTTATATGTATTCTGATGGGGAGCACCTGTGAAGTACCCACTTTGCTCCAATAAGGTCAACATGACATTTTTAATCTGGAAATTGCCCGCCCGAATCCAAGGTGGGACAATTGCACTTGCATAACCTTCATTTGGAAACACCCTAGGAGCAACTCGCGGAGGAGCTGTGGGATGTCCTGGAAAGTTTTTATTGGCCTGGCGGACTCTTTTTTGAGCTTGAGGTACTATATGCACCTCATCTTCATCATTATCATCTACCTCCTTCCCCGGGAGAACATTTCCGAGAGGGTCATTATTTGCAATTTTGTACCTGAATCGATTAGCTCACACAAGTTAGTAAAATAGAAGGATAGAAAAACAAGACACACAACTAGTCCGATAGATAGCCAAAATCATTTAACTCCCGCGCTACAGCACCAAAAAGTAATCGACTCCAACCCTGCACCACTATATAATGGCGAGGAGTGGTCGATGCAGCTTTTACCCGAAAGGTAGGGATCAATATCCACAAGGAGTTAATATTGGTTGGGAGTTGGGTTTCTATCTAATCTAGATATGCTTGTTGCTTTTAATTGCACTTCTAACCATTCTTGGATTTGTTTCTATTCTACGTTAAATGCTATTGATTACTGAAAATAATCTAAGTACAATATTTTTGTAGGAGTTTTCTCAATTGATAAAAAAAATACTAGGGTAGTGACTTACACATAGGCGAGTATCTAATGGGGTTTAGAATTTAGGACAAGCTTGTTATATTTGGGGTCATGATATAACCTTTACATATAATTACTCACTCTATTCCTCTCGGTAGTTTGAGTGACTTTGCCCTTATTGGATTTCTCAAGCCTAATTGGGTGTTCAAACAATGCAAATAAAATTGTCTCAAGTAGGGTATTACTATATCTAGGCTTAACCTTTTAATTGGGGCTATCAATCTCTTGAATTCACCCTAATTTCTTGTTAGCCTATTTTTCCTAGACTTGGGATCTCTTTCTCAAGAAGAGCCTAATTCAAAAAAGGCATGAATCAGTTTTTGCAACCACCAACTCAATAGTTAAAGCATGAAACAACCTAAATATCAATAACCCATAAATAAATAAGCCCTAAAATTAAAGACCCATTAAATACCCACACTAGGATTGGGTCACAACCCTAGATAATGGGTTTAGAAACTCATATTCAAAGTAGAAATCAAAGATGGCAATGAAATATAAGCCATAAAAGTTGATTACAAGAACAAATCTAAGAATATAATCTAAAGCTACTCTAAAATTACTCTAAACGGTAAAGTACGGATGTTCATGAGCTCACTAATACAAAAGATAACCTAAAAATATGAAAAAGATCTATTTATACGCAGCTGAAATTACTAGACAAAAATACCCCTACGGAGGTTCCGCTATCAGCAAAAATACTGGGCGACTCAGCGCATGGACTTTTTCGGCCGCGCAAAAACAAGCGCGGACCGTGTTTATTAAATTTTTGACTTGGACTAGGCTAGGTTTCGCAGAAAACATAAAGTCTACCGCGTCCGCGTTGGCTTCTATCGCGGTCGCGTAACATGTTGGCGGACTGCGTTCCTCAGTTAGGTTCCACTAGCCAAGTCTCTGAATCTCTTTCACGCCCTAAGCAAAATTTGCACCGCACCCATGCCCGGTAACTTCGCCAATGCATAATTTAGACGCAGGCCGCGTTCTACATTTGAGCTCATATTGCAAGGTCTCTGATTCTCTATTTCTGCTCTCAGCGTAATTTCACTCGTGGCCGCGCTAATAGTTTTGCGGCAGCGCTTTTGTAATATGGTTAGGGGCAGTGTTAGCACTTGGTTGTTGCTTCTCTGAACATTAATTTTGCTATATTATATTTTTAATCACCTCAGCGGAGGGTCTTACGCGACCGCGTAATAATAGCGATGACAAAGCTCTAGTTCCATTCTTTGGGCTTGTGCAAGTTTGACTCCTTTATGAGTCTATTTTGGCTTCTTTATCTCATTTTGACCAAAACTTGAAAGCACCTTAAGTTAGTTTTCGAGAATACTTTAAAACATTTTTTATCCAAAACCTAACCAAAAGAGAGCATAAGATAGGCTAAAATCCATAGTTATCAGTTGCCCCATTATGCTATTCTTGATTGTCATGCCAAGACCGTGACGTTGTTTATGCCAGGTTTACCATGAGTAGAGTGGAGGGGTATTTCACGGCGATCCATCTAACATGTTGGATTTCAGTTGAGTCCAGTTGGACAAGGATCTATCTATTATTGAGGACCCAGTGGCTATATTGGACAAGCAATTTCAAAAGTTGAGGTCAAAGAGCATTGCGTCTGTAAATGTTCAATGGCGGTGTTAGCTGGTCGAGGAGGTGGCTTGGAAGATCGAGCAGGATATGCGTAACCGTTATCCTCATCTTTTCACTACTTTAGGTATGTCTCTATGCTCGTTCGGGGAAGAACCAATGTTTTAAGAGGAGGATGATGTAACGCGTGTTGATACCCAATTTTTTTCCTATATATTTTAAATATGCCTAAAAGTCTTCAAAATAGCATATATATATATATATGAATATATAAGTATGCACAAGGCTTTTATTATTTTTCCCATAATTTTAGGATTTAAATTGACTTATTTTTCTCCTTTCTTTTATCCATAAAACCCCCAATAATTATCTCCAAAATTGTTGTTTTGATAATTCACTTATTGGATTTCTATATTTATGCCAAAATATGGCTGAGGCAATTTTTATATATTTTACAATTACATTTAATATTTTTAAAGTTAAATTGTATATAATTGCAATGTTAGCCCATTTTAAGATATAATTATATTTTATATGCATAAAATTGGACCATATTTTTAAATTGTTAATTATGTATTTTAAATTATTTTGACACCTTAAATTATTTTCTAGAAATTAACAATTATTTTTATAAATTAAAAATAGGGAAAATTGGCTATTTGAATTATAGCCAAAATTAGCTTTCAATTGTAGTCAAAATCTGACCAATTACCAGCCCAATCTCCGAATTAATTAACTCAACCTATGCCCCAACTATTCCTACCTGACCCAAGCCATCATAAGCCGTAGCCGTTGATCTTTTAGATCAACGGCCCTTACTCCTCCTTTCCTTTTTAATTTCCAAACGACCCTAACCCTAAGTCATTTTTCCAAAGGCGCCACCTTTAGATGCTCTCTCATCTGCACTCTTCTCTCAGACCTAATCCTAGACTACTTCTGTTCATTCATCTCTATTTATCTATGGAAATATGCAGAATTATAACTCCCCGTGATTGATTTTGATTTTCCTTAACTGTTGGTAATTGAAAGATTTTCCTTCAAAGCCCTAGAATTCTACTCGTCTGTTTGAATTAAGTGATTTCATTACCTTATTTACTATGGTACTTTGTTTTACTTAGTATTTCCTTAATTGGGTCTTTCTGAATTTTGTCCTATTTGACTGCTTTATGCCTATTGAACTTTGTCTCCTTTCCTTATTTAATCATGCACTGATTCTTCTTCTTGCCTTATATGGTGCTGAATCTTTCCGTTTGATCTTAATTCCCTGAACTTAAGGAAGTACTTCCTTGATTTTCTAATTGATTGATTTTGAGTTCTTAAATTAGTGTACTACTATGATTTTTACCTTATTCCATTACCTACTTTCAACTATAAATACTCTAAGTCTTTCACAAACAAGACACGGACACTTGGCTTTCAAAACCTTTCTCTTATTTAAAATATCTATTCTCCCTTCTTCCTTGTGTTATTTTGCTACTATTATCCGGCTGCAAGCCGAGGCTAATCATCTGTGCACTTTGGTTTCTTCATTTTGCTTACTTCTATCTTCACTGGTATGTCCTGATTAATTAAAGCCTCAATCACAATATGTTTCTCTTCTTGTTTCAGTTTCTTTTATTTCTATCGTGCTTTTACTTGTAGTTTTGTTGTGAAGTTTGTAGTTAGGCATGCTGGCATGAGTCCCCTACCTTTAAATCAATGTATCCCCTTGTGTGATTCAAGCATGCATGGACAATTGTTTGTTAAACTACTGTGTGCTTACCATTCTTATGAGTCCCCAACTCCCTATCCCCCTATGTGTTTATATTCTCCCTGATTAGTTTGTGATTATGCCAGTTTCAATTATTTCTGAGCTTGTCTAAACTAGTCCAAATACCCTTGCCAGGGTTATATGTTTGAAGTCAATGGATGTGCATCCCCAAATCCCTATCCCTCTTGTGTGACTATTGAACTCATTTGGGATCAGTGTGGGATCCTATCCTGAGTTCTTGATTTTGTTTATCATTTCAAACCTTTCAAACAATCTCTATTACCTTACTGACTGCTTTCAAAATAGTCTTTTAAGTCCAGTCTTTAGTAAACTTCTTTCAACCTATGTCCTGCACTTTTTCTCTAATCTTAGTTAATAAGTTCTGCCCCCTCTAGTATGTGTATTGCCTTGGGATCCTCTTAAGAACCCTCTAAACTCTAGCATATTGAGGCCGTTCTTTCCACACTGCACTGGTTCAATGCTTGGCTACTAAGTCTAGGGGTAAGCATTGCCCGAGGTCCTTAAGACCCTTAGGGAACTTTGATGCACCTAGATTCTGATTAGTCTATGGAAATGAGGTTTGAAAGACCATTGGAGGTTTTGGGGAACTTGGGCCTAATTGCAGGCTTTATATAAAATAGCTTCTTGATTTTTCTATTTCCTTATGTAATTCATTTATTGACCTGTAATAATTTGTAAACAGATATTTGCGGTATTTAGCAAAACGATGGGTAGATGTATACTTTGTGGGGTAACAAGGGTAAAAATCCTGCCCTTAGGATTCATTTCCAAATCTGCCAGCATCACTCAATAGAAAACATGTCCATAGGTTTTTTTTTATTCGTGTTGAATCTGATTGCTTTTGCATAATAAAATCATGCCTATATGGTTCCAAATTTATTTATTTGCATCATAATAGAGAATGATGCATATAGGATTCCACTTCTAATTTTCTCTGCATCAAGTAGAAACCATGCCTATAAGGACCTCATTTTTAATGTCTTTTAATGCCGTCTACATCAGATAGAAACCATGTTCATAAATTTTGCATTTTGTCATGTTAGAAGCCATGGTTCTAGGTTCCAAGCCATCATGTCTTAAATCAATTCAAGTATAGATACCATGCCTATAGGACCTAATCCAGTTTCAGTTACAACGAGTATTTATGTATATTTTTATGCCTGCAAATCGTTCACAATCAGTAATACGCCTAGATATCATGCTTATAGGGATTTCTATTTGCAATTATGTTTGATAATCTGATTAGCCCAATGAATCAATGTCACTACGCCTAGTTCATCTTCTTAAAACTGGTCTTATTAACAATGACATTTCCTGCAACTAGTTCTTTCAAAATGGCTTAATCTTATTAGATATCCTATCTATAGATATTAAAGGGGTCTATTTCGAAAACTTGTCTATTTCTGCTTTATCATGACATAGTACTGCATATAGGCAAGCTTTAGGGCATTTTGTTAAACCTTCATTTCTCTGAAGTTGTTTCTATCATTCAACATTTCTGATTCTGATAAGCCTTAAAAGAGGAGTCCCTAGGCAACCGCTAGGTTATAATTTTTGGATCCGAAATTGGTTTATTTTTGCATGATCACTTGAGAAATCTTTCTTTAGGACTTTGATTAATAAAGACCTTACTTGTGGTTGAGTCGTGCTGCCTGTATGCTTATTTGCAGAGGAAACTATGAGCCTTTTACTTGCTCCCATTATGTGAAAGTCTTAGATTCTTTCTGACTGTCGCCTTAGATTTTTTTTGCCTTTAAAACCTTAGGGGTACATTTAGAACCACCTATAGATAGAGGTCCTAACTCCCTCCAGGACTATTAAGAAGGGATGGGTAGCAGCACGCAATAGAAATCAGTGACCAAACACTTGCTTTGCATGACCAATAAGGGGATGGTAAGGGTAGACATGGGATACGATGACTATGCATTAATGTCACGTGTAGCCCCTCATTGAGGAATGTTTACCGGACATTGCGTGGGGTGATCCTATAGGATAAACAAGCTAGGACCCCTCCTTACCCCAAATCTTTTTTTTTTACACTTTGTTTTATATAATTTGTTCAAACCTTTATTTCACTACTTTAATTTTTCAATGAGTCTTACAACTTATTTGACTTAACTATTTGTATGGACTAATGTGTAAATATAAGTTCGGTTGGGACCCACAGTTATGGACCAAGAGGGGTTCCTAACACCTTTCCCTCGAGTTTATTTCGAGCCCTTACCCTAATCTCTAGTAATGCAAACCAACCCAAGAGTTAATCTCTCTAGGTGCCCTAACGCACCATAATCTGTTAGGTGGCAACTCTTCAAATACCCAATTCCCAAAAGGAAATGAGTCATTACACCCTGTGAATGTCAAAACTCGGACTTCCTCCCTGTGGAGGGAAAAGAGGGGGTGCGACAGCATTGCGGCTCTACTAGGGATATTTTTAGGCTCTTACCATAACGAACTTATTTTTACAAATTTCCAAGCATGCTTATCCTACACCCTGCTCCCTTATCTGAATTTAACTGTTGTTTCTTTTAAGCATTTATGATTCTGAAAACTAACTTGTCTCTTTGTTTTCCTTTTTCTGTAACTGTCTTTTTAATTATATAAATTTTATACTTATTTATTCCTATGTGAAATACTTGCCTACATGTCATTAACTGCTACATAAATCATGCTCCACATCATATTCCACTCGTGCGTATCAAATCCTATGGCAATGCTTTAATGGGTGGTTGTGCTATTCCTATTTACTAACCTTAAATTTGGAAAGGCTTATTTGCTGTAAAACCAGTCGATTGGCGGTGCAATCGACGGTTCCGCGCCTTCCCCCTCAAGTTGTCCGCTTGAGTGTACCAGTCTAAAACCCCATAGAAACCTTACTCTATTTAAATTATGCATGCATCATGGTCAAACCAAGCCAGATCAGTTATGTTGTCCATATAATGATCCTTTAAGATAAGCCTTATCCAAAGTCCATCGGGTTTTCCATAATACCAATAGATGCAACCACGTTCTGTGCATTAATTTGGAGAACTAAATGCCGATATACTAATCATAAATGTATAAATAGTCGAATCCGGTATGGGTAAGGCCTAATCCTTTTGTTTTACAGAAAATGAGGCACGAGGTCCCCAGCTTTAGTATGGTTAGAATACCTTCACTCTTGCTAGACTGGTGGAGGAATCTTCCATCAAATGACCAAATCAATGAATGGAAAGAAAGGGCCGTCAAATCTAGAGAAAAGTTGGAATATCTGGAATAAAGTCTGCTGGAATTGTAAGGAAAAGTGAGGAAGAGAGTCACCGACTGCTAGAACACTGAGGGAAACGAAGGAGGGCATTTAGCAAAGGCATTCTTACTGATGAACCTACGCGAACTGGAGGATTTAATCAACTAGAACATTCGATCTGGGGAAGGTCCTTTTGGGACCAAATAGATTAGATTTACTTGCCTTTTATTAATATTTAATAAGGCCAAGTGCCAGTAGCAACTTGTTTTATTATTATGTTAGTGCCGTTTTTGGATTCGTCTACTTTTATGTTATGCAGTGAAGCATTTATTGGAATTTGAAGTTCTCCAAATTTATTTGTCGCTAGGCCTACCTCGGGCACAATGAGGCTCCCAAATTAGGATACAAGTTTATATCTTGCACTACATGTTTAAATACTGCAAACATTTCAGGGTCTCCACTAACTTGTTACCTTTTGTTTTGTTTATTTTTTATTATTATTCCCATCCCCATAGGTTGGTTCATCCATACTGGCATCATCAGCCTATCATACCAGATCTAGAGGCCCTCCACCACCTCCTCCTCCAAGCAACACAAAAAGCAAAGGGAAAGCAAAGATGGACGACTTAAGTGGAATACGAAAGGAAAATATTGAGAACGCAGAAACCTCCGACGGCCGCAGTACTCCGGCCCTAAACGACCTAGTTTTGAGACTTGAACAAAAGATACTAGAACTGCAAGGAGAACTTGAGCAGGTCCGTAATTTGGCAAACTTGTCACTCACCCTCAACGCCCCTGATATCTACCAATAGAATACAAAGAACCTAACACCTTCTCATAACATACGGAACCAACAACCGCAAAATCTTACCATATCAAATCAATACGCAACTCCACCACAAAATATCAATCCATTGGCGACACCAACTCCGCCACAACAGTACCAACCAATATCATACCCACTAACCACCGCTTACCATACTCCCCAATATACACCACCACTCATTCCTAATCTACAAAACTCCACCAGTGACCATCACTACACCCAGATCTCTGGCACCCATCAGAGAAATACCATATATGTGGAAACCGTACCACATTCTATCCAACCACTCTCCTGTGCATTGGAACCCTACTAAAAGGACCTGCTCGTTAAGAACATGGCTGAAAAACTCAAGAAGTTAACAAGCCGAGTTCAAGATGTTGAAGGCGATAGGGAATAGAAGGCTTGAACTATGAAAATTTGTGCATAAAAACCGACGTGGAATTGCCAGAGGGGTACAAACCTCCTAAGTTTAAAATATTTGATGGTACAGGTGACCCTAGGGTTCACTTAAGGACGTAATTTGACAAGCTTGTGGGAGTTGGAAAAGATGAAAAGATTCGAATGAAGCTCTTTATGAGGAGTCTTACCGGGGATGCGTTGTCTTGGTATATCAGCCAAAATCCCAAGAAATTGTCCAACTGGGTAAGCATGGCGTCAGAGTTCATGGACCAATTTAGGTTCAACGCGGAGAATGCACCTGATGTTTTCTACATTCAGAATCTCAAGAAGAAACCTACTGAGACTTTTTGTTAGTATGCTACTCATTGGAGGTCAGAAGCTGCCAAGGTCAGGCCCGCACTAGATGAAGAACAGATGAGCAAATTCTTTGTCAGGGCATATGTTCCACAATATTATGAAAGGTTGATGGTTATCAAAAATCACAAATCCTCTGATATCATCAAGCTCAGGGAAAGGATCGAGGATGGAATCAAGAGAGTGATGGTAATAAATTTTGAGGCACTGCAAGCCACAAATAAGGCACTCTAATCAGGTGGCATATCGAAGAAGAGAGATGTTGGGGCAGTAATGGTGGCCCGGGACCCAAAAACTCCACTCACATACCAAGCACCTCCACCCACATACTAGACACCCCCACCTACATATAAAGCATCACCACCTACACACAAGGCATCACAACCCACATATCAACCTTCATCTTCCTGATATTCCCAACCAGCCACTGTCCATCACACATATAATCCCCAACCATCCTACTTCCAATCACCACCAACTTGCCATAATTACCCAAGACCAAGACCCAACTTCGACCGCAAGCCATCTAGACAATACACCACCATTGTTGAGCCCATCGGCCAATTGTATGAAAGGTTGAAGGATGCGAGTTACGTCACTCCTGTTCCCGCTGAATGCCGAACACTAAAGGACAAAATCCAGACACTCATTGACAACAAGGTCATACAAGTGAATGAAGCTGTACCTAACGTCTGCAATAATCCCCTCCCTGATCATAGAGGCAGCAATGTACATGTTATAGAAACAAATGAGGAAATAGACCTTGAGGGGTCAATCAAGCTTATCCGAGAAGGTGATGACTCTAAGGTTGCAGTTACACTTACTCCTATGGTGGTTTAGACTTAGGCACCTATTGATGTTACGGTAACTGCATCAGTTCCATTCGAGGTGGAAATAGCTCCGCCCACAGCCACCTCCGCTCCTTTTGAAGTAGAAGTGGTTACACCTTTTATTGTGATGGTATCAACCACACCATCATTCAACTCAAAAGTAATACCCTAGGATTATGTTGCCGAGGCTCGGTAAAAAGGGAAGACTAAGATAGAAGAATCTGATGCCGCACAAGGTATGATGAGAGCTGGAAGAGTCTATACATCTGACCACCTGGGAGGTTCAAGTAAGGATGTCGCTGCTAGGCAACATATCATTGAAACCAGTCCGGATGACCTGTGGAGGAAAGTATAGGTGAAAGAGTATTCTGTTGTTGATCACTTGAACAAAGTCCATGCTCAGATATCTATCCTGTCACTACTAAAAAATTCAGAGGCACACAAGAACGCCTTGATGAAAGTACTAAGCGAGATTTTTGTACCCAATAATATCACTGGTGGAGAAATGGCCAACATGGTTGGTCAGGTGCTGGAGAGCCATAAAATTATCTTTCACGAAGATGAGCTGCCACCCGAAGGTTTAAATCACAATCAAGTATTGCACATTTTTTATGCCCCCTTTTTCTCATGAAATTGGGTTTATGATATTTGGGCGGACAACTCTTTTCCTTTGGGAATTGGGTTTGCAGTTTAGAAGAGTATCCACCTAATGATTAAGTGCATTAGGACACTAAGAAGAGATTTAAAAGAAGAAGAACCAGAGAATGGGTAAGGGCTTGAAATTATCTCGAGGGGAAGGTGTTAAGTACCCCCCAAGATCCACTAGTGTGGTTCCCGGCTATGCTACAATTGTGACTTTAAATACACCAACAAGTAAACAAGCCAAACAAGAATAACGATTGCAAACAATTGAATTATAAAAGTTAAAAACATGCTGAAATTTGAAGTAGGCGATTTCATAATTTTTAAAAGAAATGATATACAAGTGCAGGAAAAGGGGGTCAAAGAATTGATGCAAATAATCAAGCAAAGAAGTGAAAGCGGAGGTTTGGGGAAGAAACAATGCTGGAAACCAACTAATTAAAAGAGAATTTTTTTTTTTTGCAAATGATTGAAGTGAAAGAAGAATCTTTAAGAACTGAAAGCTAATAACTTAAAAAATTCTGGAAAAAAAGAAAGGAAATAAACAAATAGAGAAGGAGGGGGTCCTAGGTTTATAAATAACATGGATCACCCCACGCAACACCCGGTAATCATTTATACACGTGGTGTTATCGCGTGATCATCATATCCATGTCTATCCTTACCCACCCCGTTAAGGTATTAAAATCGCAAAATGGTCTCGTTACTTATCGCATGCTATTCCCAACCCAATCCTATTAGTCCCGGAGGAAATTGGGACTACTAATCCTAAAGGGAAGGGAGTTTTGGCTTTTCAGAGTTTAAAAAGGACAAAAGTCTACTGCGATAAACAAAACATATAAAGCAGTAAAAAGGGAAAAATACATAGTAGTTAAAGGCTCAAATAGGCCTCCTCACTTTAAGAAACAAATTGTTTAGCATGACTTACAGATACTGGCTAGGTCTTTAATTAAACTTAAATGTTAAGGCGTGGCTGATTTATCACATATTTTTAGATAACAAGTCCAAATTAGGTCTGCCTGCTGGTTGTAACTATTAAAGACTGGTATAGTTAATTAATTACCTAATGGTTGCGTAGGTGAGACCTATAGGCATGATATCTAACAAGGTAAATATACTAATTTTAAGGAAGGATTACTGATTTTAGAAATAAACCAATTCTACAGATATTAAATGATGTTATCACTAATTTTAGACTTGTAAACGAATCAGATTTGAGCGGTTACTCCTATAGACATGAATTCTAAGCGTTACTGATTTTAAAACGGTTATGTAAGTACATGAGTCCTATAAGTGTGGTATCTCAGATGCAATTGATTATTCTTTAACTATATATTGTTTGCCTAATTTAGATTCCGCATGAAGCTTTTCTTGAGGAGCCTGAAAGGAGATGCTTTGTCTTGGTACATTAGCCAAGACCTAAAGAAGTGGTCAAACTGGGTTAGTATGGTGTCCGACTTCATGGACAAGTTCAGGTTCAACATGGAAAATACACCGGATGTGTTTTTCATTCAGAATCTAAAGAAGAAACCCACAAAAATGTTCCGCAAGTATGCCACTCATTGTAGATCAGAGGCTGCTAAGGTTCGACCTGCTTTAGGGAAAGAACAGATGATTAAGTTTTTCGTCTGGGCTCGGGATGGTTTGGGACATTTTGTGGCAGTGTGGGATTCTGAGTGACTTCTGGAGCAGTAAGGGAAAATGATAGACTTGCCAAATTCCGAACTTGGTCAAGCTCTTCTTGGAACTTTAGTAACTTTTGTTCTATCTAAGAGGCATTCTCCTTGGGGACCATGGCACTACGAGTGATCTCTACCCGCTTAGCTGAGTTCTTTGAATCTTCCATTCTTCTTTTGCCTTTGTGCCTGACATGACTGGGGGGAGGAGTAGGTGGAGGGCCCCTGGATCTTGTAAAATATGTTGATGTTGCCAAAGTTTACGAACTAGCCTTTGGGTAGGGGAATAAGCAAAAGTAAAAAACAAAAGGTAACAAGTTAGTAAGGATTATAAGGAAAGATGTTGAAATATTTAAACACATAGTGCGGGAAATATAAAACGTGTCCTACTTTCGGGGGACCTTGTTGTGCCCGAGGTAGGCCTAGCGACAAGTAAATTTGGAAAACATAGAATGCTAAATGCCTCATTTTATTGATAAGAAAATAGGACGAGTCCCAAAAAGACACTAAATAACATGGAATTAAATGTCACTAGTGGCTATAGGACTTATTACATTTTTCAAAGGAAAAGATAAACTCCTATCTATTTGGTCCCAGAAGGACCTTCCCCAGATTTGGCAGTATTGGCTCCCTCGTACATTTCTCCTAGCTCGCGCAGTCCTAGCAGCAATTAGGCCCTAGCCAGATGTCTGCCTTCATTTCCTTCAGCAACCCGACAATCTTCGACCCTTTTCAGAAACTTCTTTTCCAGCTCCACTATGCCCCGCTCCAAACATATCAATCGTTTGTTGGCACTGACAGCCATATCCTTCCATTCTCCAATTAACTTTTGATTGGCTTCTTGCATTTCACAGTGCTCATTTTTACATTCCCGCATCCTCTTGCACAGTTGGTTGTACTTTACCTGTGCTTCAGCCTTTTCATCAATAATCCTGTGACCTCGAACAAACCTTGCCTGACCCAAATCATTGTGATTGTCTTCCATCCAGCCTAAATAATGTGGGGTACAACCAACATGGTAGCAATCTGTTTCGATGGTGTCTTTTCCTAAGACAATTTTGCAGTGCCACATATGCTGAGCCTGGCACCTGTATGGACTATCCTCATCCTGGAAATCGACTCGGAAGTGATTCCTCTTGTCGACCATTGGTATAACCTGCTTTCTACCTGCCTGTCTCATAACCCAGATAGGGACATATGGGTAGGTCCCTCTTAAACTGATCAGTATCATAATTGGTGCATCCCTAGATCGGATGATGAATTCTTTAGTAGGGAACCACTCGAACATCCATTGCACTCGGTCCTCAGTAAGATTGTCGAAGAGTTTGACCCATTCTTTAGTGTTCTCTGGTTGGGTGAACAGGTCTGGCATATAATTCATGCGTTTGGGTGATGAAAGGTAATATGATCGTCCCAGTCTCTACGATGGATCTCCTGCCTGTACTCACCCCTTTAAAGGTGTTCCATGAGCCATAGTTGGAGTAGCAAATTACAACCCTCGAAATGTTTGGATCCCTATTGACATCTTTCTAGGGCTCGGTATATTTCTGCAACTATCATTGGCACAAGGCTGAATGGCTATCCATTAATTCCTTCCATCAAGGTTTTGGTGACCATGGCTAGTCTGGTCTGGATTCTTGCCTTCTTCATTTGAAACACTATTATCCCCAAGAAATAGAACATGAATACAAAGGCCCTTCGATGGATGTGCCCCAATGAGGTGAGGGTGAACTCGTCTGCATAAGTACAGTAAGATTTGTTGTGACCGTACCTTTCATACAAATGGTCAAAGGGAATGTAAGACTCCTCCAAACATGTCAAGTCTGGATTCTTCTTTAGACCCATCATTTTAAGAAAACCTCTACCCTTACGATTTTTTGGCATTATCAAACTCGGAGTTTCCCATGGTTTCCCAGCAGTCCTCCTATTTCCTCAAGCAAAGGTGTCATCTCTATGTTCCCAAAGCGGAATACCGATCTATCACAATCCCAAAATAGAGTTGCAGCCTCTATGATTTTGTTGTTAGGTTGAATTTCTAGGAGAGAAGGCATGTTTCCTAGATACTTCCTGACAAGAGCTTGATCGCTGGAATGAAGATCTCCCCACCAATTCAGCAATTTGGGGTGGATATTGGTGACCATGCTGAATCTGGGGACTTCGTTCCTCATTTTTTGCAAAACATAAGGTTAGGCACTTTCCCCCACCGTACTCGACTATTTAATATCAACAATTAGCATAACAAGCATTTAGTTATCCAAATGAATGCAGAGAACATGATAGTGTCTGTTTGGGTTTCAAGGAAACCCAATGGACTTTGGACGAGGCTATCTTAAAGAGTCATTATGCGAACAACATAACTGACTCGGCTAAGTTTGACCATGATGCATGCATAATTTAAAAAGAAATGGTTTCTATGGGGTATTAGACTTGGTACCCTTGAGTGGACAAATCAAGAGGGAAAGACGCAGAATTGTCGACGGCACCACTGATCGACTAGTTTTACCGCAAATATTCCTTTGCTAAATTTAGGGGGTGATAATATCGGAAGGGCACAACCACTCATTATAAGCGTTGCTATGATATTTTGTTTGTCAAGAGTGGAGTATGATGTTGAACAAATGCAAACTACAATACCTAACAAGTTGTCATGTATTTCAACATTTATAAAGTAATAATTACAACAGTTTCTCATAATTTACAACATCATTAAAAGAAAGCGATAAAGAAAAAGAAATGAAGAGCCAAGTCAGTTTTGTAGTAAAGGAAAGACATGTAAACAAGTAAAGACATGTAACAAATCAAAAAGTCATAAATAGCATGAAATGGTAAAAGCCTTAAAAAGAATCCCCAGCAGAGTCACCATGCTGTCGACGCCCCCTTTTTCTCGCGAAATCGGGTTTATGACATTCGGGCGGACAACTCTCTTCCTTTTGGAAATTGGGTTTGTAGTTTAGAAGAGTCGCCACCTAATAATTAAGTGCATTAGGACACTAAGAAGAGATTTAAAAGAAAAAGAACTAGAGAATGGGTGAGGGCTTGAAATTATCTCAAGGGGAATGTGTTAGGCATCCCCCAAGATCCACTAGTGTTGTTCCCGGCCATGCTACAATTGTGACTTTAAATACAACAACAAGTAAACAAGCCAAATAAGAATAACGATTGTAAACAATTGAATTATAAAAGTTAAAAACATGCTGAAATTTAGAAGTAGGCGATTTCATAATTTTTTAAAAGAAACGATATACAAGTGCAGGAAAAGGGGGTCAAATAATTGATGCAAATAATCAAGAAAAGAATTAAAAAGGCGGAGGTTTGGGGAAGAAACAATGCTGGAAACCAACTAATTAAAAGAGAAAGTTTTTTGGCAAATGATTGAAGTGATAGAAGAAGCTTTAAGAACTGAAAGTTAATAACTTTAAAAATTCTGGAAAAAAAAAGAAAATAAAAAAATAGAGAGGGAGGGGGTCCTGGGTTTATAAATAACATGGATCACCCCATGCAACACCCGGTAATCATTTATACACGTGGTGCTATCGCATGGTCATCATATCCATGTCTACCCTTACCCACCCCGTTAAGGTATTAAAATCGCGGAATGGTCTCATTACTAATCGTATGCTATTACCTTCCCCAATCCTATCAGTCCCGGAGGAAATTGGACTACTAATCCTAAAGGGAAGGGAGTTTTGGCTTTTTAGTGTTTAAAAAGGACAAAAGTCTACTTCGACAAACAAAACATATAAAGCAGTAAAAAGGGAAAAACACATAGCAGTTAAAGGCTCAAATAGGCCTCCTCACTTTAAGCAACAAATTGTTTATCATGACTTACATATACTGGTTAGGTCTTTAATTAAACTTAAATGTTAAGGTGTGGCGGATTTATCACATATTTTAAGATAAGAAGTCTAAATTAGGCCTGCTTGCTGGTTGTAATTATTAAAGACTGGTATAGTTAATTAATTACCTAATGGTTGCCTAGGTGAGACCTATAAGCATGATATCTAACAAGGTAAAGTATATTGATTTTAAGGAAGGATTACTGACTTTAGAAATAAACCAATTTTGTAGATATTAAACAACGTTATCACTGATTTTAGACTTGTAAACAAATCACATTTGAGCGGTCACTCCTATAGACATGAATTCTAAGCGTTACTGATTTTAAAACGGTTATGTAAGTACGGGAGTCCTATAAGCGTGGTATCTAGGATGCAATTGATTATTCTTGAACCTATGGATTGTTTTCCTAATGACATATGTATATGCACAAGTGTGGAAACTTATAGTCATGATTTCTATATGCAAAAATGCAGAAGCTAATAGACATGGTTTCTAGTGAAATGCAGAAACATATAGACATGATTTCTATTGAAATGCATAGATTATAGGCAGGACTTCTAGTGCAGTAATGAAACAACTTATAGGCAGGATCTCTATATGCAGGTGCATACACTTAAAGGCTGGATTTCTAATGCAGTAATGAAACAACTTATAGGCATGATTTGTATATGCAGATACATAAACGAAAAGGCTGTGATTGCAGAAGTAAATATCTAAAACATGATATCTACCCATATGCATAACATGAGTGACCCTCCCCCCTTTTTACTATATATCCCCTGAGTTATTACAAGATTATTACAACCAGAATAAATCCAGAAAAAGATAAAATTACATCAAAAATTAAAGATTCCAGCCAAGGAGAGCCTAATTTAGACTCCTAGTCTGAAATATGAAATAAACCAACTTCCAAAGATCAGATTTCCAAACCCTTTGTCATCTTTTGGGTGTGTCAAAGTTCTAAGGAGCTTCATGAACTACAGGTAGTGCTTACACCCAAATACATTGCAGGATTAGATTATAGTGTCGTGTGGAAGGGCCGTCCCTCAAATGTCTAAGTTCAGAGGGAACTCAAGGTCCCACACTCATAGGGGAGGGCAAAACTTAGCGTCTAAGAATAAGTGTAAGTGCGTAAAGGGAGTTAGGGAAGGCCATGACAGGCTAGTGGCCATGCCCAGCAATTAGGAATGCTGGCACACCCCTGACCAGCCTGTTAGCTAAATTTTGGGAGTTTGGACCCCTTGAGGGTCAAGTTCAGACCTGAGCAGTAATTTGGATACTGTCAGGCCATGAACCTTAACTCAAGCACATAGAAGGGAGTGGGGGTATGGGGGATTCATAACAAACAGTAAACACAAAAGGAGAATAGCATATTTAATACCGAATATGAATAGCAAAATAGGCAAGAGTGTAGTGACTGTAAAGTAAACACATAAGAAAGAAGCTAAAATCAAAATTGCGACATACCAGTTTTAGGAAAACAAATAAGTAAAACAATAGTCTTGAAAAGCCAAGTTGCAAGCAAAGCAACACAAAGGTCTCAGAAGAGAGTAGAGAATTGAAAGAATATTGTAATTGAGAGTGTATGTAAGAGTATGTATCTCAAACTTGAGATTTAAAAGTTGTTTAAGTGCAGAGGGGTCATGCCTCTTTTATAGTACAGCAAACAAGTAAGAAAAAAGTAAGGAAATAATATTGAAATCAATCTCCCTTTAAGCAGTTGGCCAGACCTTTTTTGAAAGAAGAATTTTCATATATAAATCAGACAAATCAAACAAAGGGGGTCGTCATGATACTTAGAAAAATAGTTCTAACATTGAAAGGTTTAGAATTATAAGCAAAGGGATACAAGTTTAGTTTGTAGACTCATAGTGAGTCTGAGAGTCCAGGGTTCCAACGCAGAACCCTAGTCCAAACACCAAATTAAATTTGCCAAGGAAAACCCCCAAATCATAGGGTTTCAAATCGAATCAGACATAGAGGTGAGAGGGCAAGCCATTGAAACAGAATCGAAGGTCTAGTTCAGATCCTCATAAGAAACAAACAAATATAATAGCATGTTTGAACAACAAAGGAAGAAAGCTGATTCAAGATCATCAAGAACATATTTAAGAAAACTCGAAAATCAAACAAGTTCAGAAGAAAGAGATGTGGTGCAAAATTAAGCCACAGTAGATGAAACATGCTTAGCAAGAACACAAATAAAGTCTAGTAAAGCAAATAAAATCAAAGAACTCAACAGTAAATACATATAATGGAAGAATAATGAAAACATAACAAGGATAAGCATATGAGCACAAGAGTAACATATATAGTAGAAAAAGAAGAAGCAGAAGAACAACATACGTGTAGTAAAAAGAAAATATACGAGCATAGTATAGACAAACACACATAAAGGAAAGAACAGCAAGAATCAGAAAGATATTTTTTTGAAAACCTTTCAGAAACCCTAAATAAAAAACAAACGATTTTGAAAAGAAAATTTGGGGAAAACCATCTAGAGGTCCAGTAGAACACAAACATACCATAGATCTAAGAAAATAAACAGAGAAATACCTCGAACAGCTTAGGGTTTTGGAGAAACCCAAGAAATGAGAAATGCTTGGAAGAGGAATCAGATCCTAAGTCGAAAAGGTCAGGAATTAGGCTCCTGAGTCTTGAATATGCCGGAGCAAAGGCCTGAGAGGCCATGGAACCAAATATCTGAGGAGGTTGTAAAGAGAACCATCAAAGCCAAACTTTAAAATCTCAAACTCCCAAGGTCTAATGGTGGAGAGGGGTGAGTGTAGACCATCCATGGCTTGAGAAGCCATGGATTCCTGTGAAAGCATGGTGGAAAAAGGTCAGAGACAGGCTAGGGTTCCGAAGAACCTTCAAAAGAGTTTTGAGAGTGGAGAGTATTCAAGGGTGACAGACTAAACAAAATAGGGGATTAGGGTATGGTTTGGGTGAATTAAAAATGGAAAGGCGAGATCGTGTTCGTTGATCAGATTGATCAACAGTCTATATTAAAGGAGGCTTGGGTCGGATAGTTAAATGGGTTAAGGGTATGGAATTGGGCTAGCCTGGTTGGGATTCAAATTGGGTCAATTAGAGGGGGGGGGTTAATGTGGCTATAATCGAAATGCAAATGGGCTGCAATTGAACGAAATGAGGCCAAATGTTAAATAGCCAATTTTACCCCTTTTATTTTATTAAAAAAAAGTAAAAATGATTTTAAAAATAAATTAAAAGTACTGAACCAATTAATAATATATAAATATTAATTAAAAAAATGCTATAACCAATTTTATAATTATAGAAAGGCTATTAATCTTAAAATAGGCTAAAATTGCAATTGTATGTATTTTGGCTTTAAAACTACCCGATAAAATTTGTAAAAATATAAAAAAAATTACCTTAACTATA
Organism: Nicotiana glauca; assembly: GCA_026770625.1. Lineage (NCBI taxonomy): Eukaryota > Viridiplantae > Streptophyta > Magnoliopsida > Solanales > Solanaceae > Nicotiana > Nicotiana glauca. Next base: position 42,197 of record MU719916.1, read on the forward strand.
TTTTGGTATACATATGAGAATAAAATAAACTATTCACCAAATTTGATAGTTTTGGGAATAATTATCAATTTTTGTATTGCTAAAATGGACAATAAATTGATTTAAAAATCTTTAAAATTAGGAAAAATACCAAAACACTTGGGCATGCTAATATATGCATTTATATGCTATTTTGAAAGTATTTTGTATATGAAAAATATATAGAGAAAAATTGGATATCAACACATATTACGGTACAATTTGACGACAAGTTCTTTGCTAGGATGCTAGTTGACAGAGGCTCTAGTTTGAATATTTGTCCACTGGATACCCTAAAAAGGTTCGACAAATGTTTCCATGAAATATGAACCAGAAGCATGAATGTGAAGTCTTTTGATGGGTCCCAAAGGGCCACGATCAGGGAAATCAACCTTTGTTTGCAGATAGGGCCAACTTGGTCCGACGTCGAGTTCCAAATGCTTGACATACCAGCCTCATAGAATTTTTTGTTGGGCCGCCCGTGGATCTATGCTGCTGGAGCCGTGCCCTCCACACTACATCAAGTTGTAAAATTCGAATGGAACTATCAGGAGGTAATCACTCATAGTGACAGGAGTAACCCTATCTACACTAGTCAGTCTATTTTGGTCATTGGACATAGAAGGAGGCTAGGAGGGGAAACCTATCATCACATTAAACGGGTTAATGCCGTCGAGAAAGATAAGTGGTGGAGTAATAAAATAGAAAGCATACTAGCATGTTCCGGATATGAACCCAGCAAAGGGTTAGGAAATAAACTCCAGGGTATCACCAAGCCGATACGACTGAAAAATCATGGTACCACCTTTGGGCTCGGGTACCAGTATACATAGAGGAAGTACAGAGAATGTTCGCCCCCATGGCTTGGACCATATTACCCTCTTGAGCAACCATTACCCCATTTGGAACAGGCATTTTATCAGGCGGATACAATATGGGGAACTGCTAAAGAAGAAGCCCTAGCTGGGCTGAAGGATCTGTTCTTGGAAGATGAGGATATGGACTGCAGTGCCATAATTGAGGAGGAGGAGGAGGATAAAGGCCTCTCCATTTAGGCCGTGGCAAAGGGAGCTGTCCTGAGGACCTGGACCATCAGACCATCCTAAGCCAGGAGAGTCCCTCAGTAGCTTGGCAGAATTTATAGTCGTTCTAGGCATTTAAGATTTCCAGCAATTTTGTATTAAGATTTCTTTGTTTCAAAATAAATGCTCGATTCACCGAGCCAAGCTTTGTTTGAAAATTTTTCTCAGTTTTAATCAAATACATTTATCTTTTATCATTATTCATTACAAACTTTATACTTTTTCCCTTCTATAGTGTTATTATTACTTTTCCTGATGAACCAGTGAAAGTGACATGTAATGAGGCAACCAACGTGAGAATAGTGACTTAGAGGAAGAAGATGAAATACCCGAGGAAATTTTCAGGGAAATTGAGAATTTTGAGAACAAGCCTAAATCCAACTTGGACGAAACAGAAGTAGTAAATCTGGGAGACGCCGAGATCGTCAAAGAAACCCGCATCAACATTCATTTGTCACCAGTAGAGAAAGAGGAGTACATCCATTTCCTAAGGGAATACAAGGATATCTTTGCATGGTCGTATGACGATATGACCAGTTTGAGCACAGCTATAGTAGCTCACAAGTTGCCAACCAATCCCGTGTGCCCGCCGGTCAAGCAGAAACTCAGAAAATTCAAACCACACATGAGTTTAAAGATCAAGGATGAATTTACCAAGTAGGTCAAAGCCAAGGCTCTCAGGGTGGTTGAGTACCCAACATGGTTAGCTAATATTGTGCCAGCTCCAAAGAAAGACGGGAAGGTCCGAGTATGTGTTGATTATCGGGATTTAAACAGAGCAAATCCCAAAGACAACTTCCCACCGCCAAATATACATATCCTGATCAATAACTGCGCCAAGCACAAACTCCAGTCCTTTGTAGATTTCTTCGAAGGTTATCACCAAATCTGGATGGACGAAGAAGATGCCGAGAAGACAACTTTTATTACACCTTGGGGGGTATACTATTACAAGATGATGCCATTCCGTTTGAAAAATGTTAGGGCCACTTATATGAGAGCCATGACAAACATTTTCCATGATATGATACAAAGAGAAATAGAGGTATATATGGACGGTGTCATTATCAAATACAAGATAGCCGCGGGTCACATAGCGGACCTGAGGAAGTTCTTCGACAGGCTAAGGAGGTATAACTTGAAGCTGAACCCCACAAAATATGCATTTGAGGTTCCTGTAGGAAAGCTACTGGGATTCATTGTCAGTCACCAAGGGATCGAGTTAGATCCGACTAAAAGTCAAAGATACTCAGGAGCTACCACCACCCAAAAGCAAGAAGGACGTAATGAGTTTCATGGGACGGCTCAACTACATCAGTCGATTTAGAGAACAGTCTACACTAATATGTGAACTCATCTTCAAGATGCTGAGGAAAGATGCCGAGACAAGTTGGACCGAGGATTGTCAGAAAGCTTTTGACAAAATCAAAGAATACCTATCCACACCATCAGTTCTGGTTCCGCCAGAGCCAGGATGACCTTTACTACTTTATCTATCCATGTTAGATGGAGCCTTCGGATATGTTTTAGGACAACATGATGAGACAGGAAGAAAGGAGAAAGCCATATATTACCTGAGTAAGAAATTCACACCTTATGAAGCACGGTATTCTCTGCTTGTATGCACTTGCTGCGATTTGACTTGGATGGCCCAGAAGTTGAGGCATTATTTTTGTGCTTACACTAAATACCTCATATCCAGTATGGATCCTCTGAAGTACATATTTCAGAAGCCCATGCCTACGGGGAAGTTGGCTAAATGGCAGATACTACTGAGTAAGTTCGACATCATCTATGTAACTCAAAAGGCAGTTAAGGGACAAGCATTGGCAGATCACCTTGCTGAAAATCTAATGGGAGGAGAATACGAACCCTTGAAAATGTGTTTTCTTGATGAAGAAGTATCATTCGTAGGAGAAGACATTACTGAAGCATATGACAGTTGGAGGATGTTCTTTGCTGGAGCCACAAATTTCAAAGGAGTAGGCATTGGAGCAGTTTTGGTATCAGAACAGGCCAGCATTATCTCGTATCTACTAAACTCAGATTTCCTTGCACCAATAACATGGCAGAATATGAAGCCTGCATACTAGGGCTCAACATGGCAATCGATAGGAACATCCAAGAGTTGTTGGTGATTGGCGATTCAGATTTGCTTGTGCACCAGGTATAAGGAGAATGGATTACCAAGAATTCCAAGATATTGCCATATCTGCACTATGTGCAGGAATTGAAAAAGAGGTTCACAAAGATAGAATTCCGACATGTGCCTAGAATTCAGAATGAGTTTGCCAATGTATTAGCCACTTTGTCATCAATGATATAGCATCTAGATAAGAACTATATCGATCCCATTCTGGTGAGGATTCATAATCAACTGGCATATTGTGATCATGTCAAGGAAGAAGCAGATGGAAAGCCTTGGTTCCATGACATCAAGGAGTACTTATCAAAAGAAGAATACACGGAGCATGCAAACCACACTAAAAAATGCACGCTCCAGAGATTGTCAAGTCACTTCTTCCACAGTGGAAGGAATTTGTACAAAAGAACTCCGGATTTGGGTTTTCTACGGTGTGTCGATGCAAAGGAAGTTTCTAAGCTACTTGAGGATGTGCATGCTGGGACATGTGGTTCGTACATGAATGGTTTTGTTTTGGCCAAGAAGATACTCAGGGCAGGTTACTTTTGGATGACCATAGAGACAAATTGTATTCAGTATGTCCGCAAATGCTTTCAATGTCAAGTACAGGCCGACATGATAAAAGTGCCACCAAGTGAGCTCAATGCAACAAGCTCACCTTGGCCATTCGCCGCCTGGAGAATGGATGTTATTCGCCCGATTGAACCCACGACTTCAAACAGACATCGGTGTATTCTGGTAGCCATTGATTACTTCACAAAATGGGTAGAAGCTGCATCTTACAAAGCTATAACCAAGAAGGTTGTCGCAGATTTTGTCAAGGATCATATTGTCTACCGTTTTGGAGTTCCTAAGTCCATTATCACTGAAAATGCTGCCAACCTCAATAGTGATCTAACGAAATCTATATGTGAAATCTTCAAAAGCAAGCACAAGAATTCCACCACCTACAGACCTCAGATGAACGGGGCCGTAGAAGCCGCCAATAAGAACATTAAGAATATACTAAGGAAAATGGTAGAGAATCATAAGTAGTGGCATGAGAATTTACCCTTTGCTCTGTTAGGGTACCACACTACAGTTCGTACATCAACCAGGGTAACCCCTACATGCTGGTTTATGGTACCGAGGCTGTCATCCCAGCCGAGGTAGAGATTGTTTCTTTAAGAGTCATACAGGAAGCTGAACTCAGTGATCCAGAATGGATAAGGAGCCACTGTGAGCAATTGGCCCTTATCGATGGGAAAAGAATGAACTCTCAGTGTGTCACGGCCAACTCTATCAGAACAGGATGTCCAGAGCTTTCAACAAAGGTCAAACCAAGACAGTTCGCGCAAGGACAACTAGTATTGAAGAAGATTTTCCCATACCAAGATGAAGCCAAAAGGAAATTCTCTCCCAACTGGCAAGGTCTGTATATGGTTCAAAGAGTATTAACAGGAGGATCACTCATACTTGCAGAAATGGATGGAGAGATCTGGCCAAAACCAATCATTTTAGACTCAATCAAGAGATATTATGCCTAGAATCATTTCGCATTTTTCTTTTCTAACATAATTCCCATTTAAGAGGGGATACGTAAGCAACCTTATGAGTTCGGTCATATCATAATAAATTTTTCATTTCCCAAAATCAGAAACTAGGACAGAATTTTGAGGAGGGTCCTCAAAATTCCAGGACAAATCCAGCCAGCACCATCCCATGCCAAGAAGTCTGTCATTTGTCAAGAACTGGGGCAAAATTTTGAGAAAGATTCTCAAAATTTCAAGGAAGATTCAGCAAGGTCCACCATCTGCAAACGATTAGACATCATCTACCAAACTGGGGTAGAATTTTGAGGAGGACCCTCAAAATTCCAACATAAGAGAGTCGCAATGCCTTTGAAATGTGTCACAATCGCTAGTTCATCAAAGTTACTTGATATATCAATACACTTCCAAATATATTCTATTTTATTAATGAATGCATATTTTTCAAAAATTCTATTTTTACAACAATCATGTGCTACCTAGGGGAACTCAAAGAGGGCTTCCAGAGCGGAGCAAAGCAAGGCCGACAAATGAAGCAAGAACCAACCTCCCCCATGAAACTTACGATTTTTCTTTGAGCGCAGTGACATTTGATGATAGCATTCGTACAAAAAGCAAATTAACCACTTATTCGGCCATTAGACGCTAAACATATCCTAGCTAAGATATATACTCCACCCTTTTCTGTTATTTTCTCTTTGCATGAGTCCAATCTCTGACTCCACATTTGCATGAGTCTAAGACTTGACTCCATATTTTCATTATTCTAATCCTTGACTCCACATTTGCATGAGTCTAATCCTTGACTCCATTTTGCATGAGTCTAAGCCTTGACTCCATATTTGCATGAGTCTAATCTCTGACTCCATATTTGCATGAGTCTAAGCCTTGACTCCATATTTTCATGAGTCTAATCCTTGAATCCATATTTGCATGAGTATAATCCTTGACTCCATATTTGTATGAGTCTAATCCTTGAATCCACACTTGCATGAGTCTAATCTCTGGCTCCACACTAGCATGAGTCTAATCCTTGACTCCATATTTGCATGAATCTAACCCTTGACTCCATATTTGTATGAGGCTAAGCTCTGTCTCCAATCCTGCATGAGTCTAATACTTGACTCCATACTTTCATGAGCTAAGCCCTACCTCCATATTTGCATAAGGCTAAGCACTGCCTTCTATTTGCATGGGACTAAGGCCTGCCCCGGATCTTGCATGAGGTTAAGTTCTACCTCCATATTTGCGTAAGGCTAAGCGCTACCTTCTCCTTGCATAAGACTAAGCTCTATCTCCCATCTTGCAGGATTCTAATCCCTGACTCCATATATGCATGGGACCAAGCCCTGTCCCGCATCTTGCATAAGGTTAAGCTCTAACTCCATGTTTGCCTTCTCTTTGCATGAGACTAAGCTCTGTCTCCATTCCTGCATGAGTCTAATCCCTGACTCCATACTTGTATGAGGCTAATCCTTGTCTCCTCATTTGAATCATGATAATCCTTGCCTCCCCACTTGCACGGGACTAAGCATTGTCCCTCTTTGCACCAATATTGATCTATTTTCTACTACCATCTACTTGTTTTTCGATCGGGCTAAGCTCTGCCCTTCATTTCACAAGACTAAGATTTGTCTTGTTACATAATATTATTGCATTTCATGGGCTAAAATATCACCAATTTTTTTAAAAAGGCGTCATAGTCCGAAGGCGTCATACTCATAGCTTGAAGACACCATGCCATTGCTTGAGGATCTCTCAAATTTGCATATTATTATTCCAGGGCGTCATGGTTCAGAGACACCATTTTTATGGCCCGAGAACATCATTTCATGGCCTGTGAATCCCTCATTAAATAATTCATGGCCCAGGACGTCAAGTTCCAAGGACGTCATCTTTAACCGTCCGAAGACAACCTTCATTGTTCGAAGGGAATTTGCATCATGTTTAAATTTTTGCAAATATGCATGTAGCCTCTTTTATCTGTAGGTAACCAATAAGCAACCACTATCTTAGCAGGAGAGATATCACTTCAGTTCCCTCTGACCATCCCGATCGTAGCTGCTTCCACATCTCGTATCCGTTCTTACAATAATTTTATCGGCGTACTCCGCAGGTGAATCCAGAACTACACACGGCCTGATTCCTATAAAATCATGGATATGTAGATAACTCAAAAATCGGAGCTCGGCCTCTGTCTTTCAAAAAATCCAATCCGATGAAAATTGGCCATCATTTCTTTACCCGAAAACTCTTTTATCCTTCTCGGGTAAAGAGGGGTAGCTGTTCATACTCAGTTTTTTCCTATATATTTTAAATATGCCTAAAAGCCTTTAAAATAGTATGTATGTATGTATGTATATATATATATATATATATATATATATATCTATATATATATATATATATATATATATATATATATAT